>OX393550.1:12758415-12873415 GCA_947650365.1 Chamaelirium japonicum | reverse complement strand
CCGTTTTTGAACCGCAGCCGTCCGCAGCCGTCCGATCGCACGGAGCAGCAGCCGCCTGATCGCCAAACTCAGCCGCCCGCACCGCACCATAGAGTCAGCCGTCCGATCGCATCCCATCGCATCGATCAAACGGCTTAAAAAAATTTCGCGGTTACTGTAGCCGCTACAGTAACCGCGATTTTGTTTTGAGCCGTTGGATCCATGCGATCGGACGGCTGAAAGCATTATCGCGGTTACTGTAGCGGCTACAGTAACCGCGAAATTTTTTTCAGCCGCCCGATCGCCTTGATCCAACGGCTGAGCCTTGGTGCGGTGCGGGCGGCTGAGGTTTGGTGCTGTGCGGGCCTGGGTCCGTTGGATGGATGCGATCGAACGGCTGACTCTCTGGTGCGGTGCGGGCGGCTGAGTGTTTGGCGATCAGGCGGCTGCTGCTCCGTGCGATCGGACGGCTGTGGACGGCTGCGGTTCAAAAACGGGATTTAATCCAATTCGGGCGCCGAGTATGTGACAGGTGGCACGCATGCAGGGACCGGTGCAGCCTCAACGCTGCACCTGAGGTCCAGGCTCCCCGTCCCCATATATATATAGTAGTTATGTGAAATAGTTACAATAGTGATGTGACATGTTAGGTAGTACAGTAGTGCCATGTCATGTAGGTATTTGAAATGTGTAGGGGGGCATTGATGACGATATGCCTACCTCTGATTTTGATCTTTCCATTTTGCCAATATAAATATAGTAAAATAGTTGTCTCAAGCTCTTGACCACGTGGCACTCCATTATGAACCTAGTCCTCGTGGCTAGCTATCTAATAGAAACCCAAAAACTCCTCCCCATCCCCTTGGCACTTTACTAAAAACCTAAAAGAAAAATGAAGGTTGTTCAACTCCTCTGACGCTCCTATACTAGAAATCGTCGCTTTCTCTATGTTTCGAGCATTGTCACGATTTATTTTTTTGCTGGACCGTCCAGGCGATCATAGCACAGGACGCTAAAACTAGGGCACAAAAATATTGTGATCCAAGGTCCTCGAGCGGCGGAACACGATACGCATAGAACCACTATTGCGAAGACGACCACCGATAAGACCGAGCAAATAGATAAGCACAAGCAAAACACTCAAGAAATTCTGGTAATGACCAATTAATGGATTTACTAGTACGGAAAAAAAAAACTGAGTATAAGTACACTTGTCTCTAATCAATCCCTCATACACCTACAAAAAGATACCCCCCCAAAAAGAATAATTCCCGCAGCCCTACACCCCGAAAAATACCAAACAAAACCCACCTTGAGACCTTCCGGTCTCTAATGGATTCCCTTCCATCTCCCTTGATGATGGCTACTTTCTAAACTCTCCCTTAAGTTGCTCTTGTGCCTCCATGATACCCTAGGTTCGTCCTAGGACCGCCCATTTATAGGCAGACATTCATATCCGACTTGGAGAACCAATCCCACGGGAAAACACAAGCCGAACTGCCTCATCGTCGTGCTGCCATACCAAGTCATGCGCACGACCTGCGAAGGTCCTGCACACAATCTATCCAATTTTCTCTCCCAACTTTTATGCCAAGTCGTGCGCACGACTCTTCCTGGATGAATCCTTCACTCCTTGTGCTTTGTCTTCTACCGTTTCTTCGCACACGAAATTGGGAGTCGTATGCGACTTGTTTGGAGCCGCATCTTCAACAATCTTCACCTTGGCTTCATAACAAGACATGAGCACCTTCTCGAATCATGAACAGCATCGTTTTGAACCATGAATCCATCTCCTGATCGCTATTGCTACCTTTTCTGTCGCATTGGGATCCCAATCACCAAACTTGATAATTGCCTAAGTCTTTCGACTTTGTGAACCTCCTGATCATCCTTGCCCCTGAGCGTGCTCCACCTGCACTCTTGTTCTTTACCGAACATCGTGCATGTGCCACCACTCTCCCGGCTATCGTCATTATCATGGAAGCTCCTTCCATCATCCGTCGATGACTCCGCCGTAAACCACGGCCATTGATTAGCCCTGCGATGTTGCCCGAGCCCATCGCTCCCAAGCTGTCGCCCGTCGGCCAACGCTTGAACACTTCTGCACCCTGTTGCACAACAAGTGTGCACATAATTGAGTCTGCCGCCCCCATGATCGTCGTCGTCTTTTTCTCGTCGTTTGTTGACTGCCATCGCACCCTACTAGATGCAAGTGTACCCACGGTCGTACCTGCCGTAACTGCGCCCTCCAACGATCTGTACCGGTGCCTGTCGGTACCACCACTAGTCACTCGTCGGTAAGCTATATCAATCCGCTCGTCGACAACTGAACACGATATCGTCGGTGACTCCCGTTCTATCAAGGTTCTCCTATCGATCCAGGCACACACACATACCGTGCCATCACGACTTGCCACTGGGATCGGTTAAACCGAGGAGTAGTGCCTAGACCGCACCCTCCTCCTGACCAATACCTCCGGTAACTCGAAGCGCACTAAGGGAAGAGGTGCTCGACCACAACCTCCCCTCGAAGTCTCCACCGAATACTCGAACTATCCGAAGAGGACTGGACCACGCCTCTCCCCGCCATGCCTTCACCTAGGGCGCCGACCGTCACAGTGACAAGCCTCCCTAGGGGGAGGTGCTATATCGCAACCTACCCCCGAGCCTCCGGCTTCCTTCTTGGGCACCGCTCCTGGGTCCTCCGTCACACCGCGTGTCGCGAGTGCATCTCAGCCCCCTTTCTTGATCGACCTTTTTCTACGCCATCGAACGAGTCCGTCGGATCCCAAAAAGAAGCTTGATACCAATTTGTTATGATCCGAGGACCTCGCGTAGCGGAACACGATGCATGTAGAAGCATCACGGTGGAGACAACCATTGACAAGACCGATATAAATGATAAACACAAGCAAAACACCCAAAAAATTTCAACAACGACCGATCGATGGATTTACTAATATGGGGAAAATCACAGTACAAGTACACTTGTTTATAACCAATCCCTCATACACCTAAAGAGATACGCCCAAAGAGAATAGAACCCGCAGCCATCTCACCCCGAAGATAAGAAGAACCCCTTCCTGAAATTCGTCAATCTCCAATGGTTTCCTCTCCCTCTCCCCTCTCCCTTGATGACGACTACCTTCTAAACCCTAACTCGGGATGCTCTTGTGCCTCTATGGTACCTTAGGTTCGTCCTAGGACTGCCTATTTATAGGCATACATTCATATCCGAATTGGAGAATTAATCACAAGTCGTGCGCACGTTCTATCCCGTTTTCTCGCCCGACTTTTATGTCGATGCCAACCATGTGCACGACTCTTCCTGGCCAAGTCTTTCGCCCCTTGTGCTCTGTCTTCTGTCGTTTCTTCGCGCACGAACTTTGGAGTTGTATGCGGCTTGTTTGGAGCCACATCTTTAACCAAAAAGATCCGAAGATCGAAACCAGGGGAAGCACCAGTTGTTTTTATTAATTCTATAATCACATGAGCATGACATCGAACGGTTTATATATTCTTTACATACCGGATCACAACTGTTTGTTACCGGCCAATCACGGATGTGTGAGAATCACCGATCGGGCCTAGGTGCAACAGACAGAAGTGAACAGGTATGTAAAGGATTATGTTTGGTTAAATAGTATTTTCCATAATGATATTGATATAGGAGCAATGCTACTCAACCAGACAGCTTTACACGTTTTTGATATACTGCATGGCATTGCATCCGATCACAGCTTCTCGTTTCCTGATGGTAGGGGCTCACGCCGCTCACCAGTCAGGGTTGGGTGCAACGGACGGCTCTAATCGGTACACGCCAGGCTGTAAATGAAAAGCTCATAAAACTGTCTGGTCGAATAGTCTTTTCCCCCGAATCAAGTCAAACTTTACAAATGATGTAGCCATACTAGGCCTTGTCAAAAAAAATGTAGCCATACTAGTGGTCGGTTCAATTTAAAATTAAATAAATAATATACGTCAACACAGCTCCCGGCGAGGATCGAACTCGCGACCTTTCGCTTACGAAGCGAACGCACTACCACTATGCTACGGAAGCCATGTTCCAAAACATTAAGGATTTAATTTATAAAACATAGACATCCCCGGAGCAACTTTCTTGAACGTAAGTAGATGGACATCAAAATTGCAGAAAGAACGACAAAGCAATACTATTTGAACAAACTGCGGGACAACTCACGAACAACGCAAGGTGGTGTGGATTCGACTCTCTCCACTTATGATCGTATGTCATTTCGATCGTACGATTTGGGAAGCCACATGTTGTGATCCTAATTTCAATGGCCATGATCAAAGGACAATAACCCTAGGGGATGGCACCACCACCAGCCGTCGTCCATCACTGGCCCATTGACTTTGGATCGGTTCTGACCAGGTATCTAACCTGACCCGAACCGATACAATCGGTTCCGTTACTGGTTTATCTCATATTAGGTCAGCTCTGGACTTAGTTTCAAGTCTCGTTTAGTTATTGGGTCAGTATTATAACTACCAATACCCGACCCAATATGTGAGGTATATATATAATATGTTTTAGGAACTGTAAATCCCTAATTCTGTATTTTTTTTGCCGAGGTATATATATTATATTTTGTTGCTTGCATCTAAATTTCTATCTTTTGGTCATGCCAGAACGATGCCTTCGTGTGGATAATTGCACATAACTACATAAGTTGTCAGAATGCGTAAAAGAGTGGGGATGCTTCTGCACATAAGGTATCTGAACTCGTAAAAGATAATATTTTAATAAAACAATTCTAGTTTTGGGACTTCGAAATGCTTAACGGACCAGATCCGGATCATAGATGTTGGTAACTTATCGGAACCGGATCGGGTCCGAGTCAATTTGATAGCCTAACTGTTCGGAACCAAGTTGGCATAGATCCGAACTGAACCCAACTTGTTGCCAGCTAATCGGCGCCCGACATCAGCGGGTGGTGGCAAACATGAGATTGTTTACATAAAGAAATCATATCGCTGCTCCTTTGTTGTTGCTTTGTTCCTCCCTTACCAAACTTTGGTCATGGGGGCGCTGCCCCTAATCCCCCTCCCGGGGGAGCTCAACTAAGCTCTCCCCCCGACCCCCCAGGCTTGCAATCTCTTCTACTAGAGCTAGGGTTTTGAGAGACCTTCGGCTTGCCTGTTTTCGGCTCCTCCACGGTATCCACCTCCACCAAAGGTCTCTGTACCCTCTACAACAACATTAGAGCTAGGGTTTGAGAAAGGGTATGTCTCATCCGTTTTTCAGGCTCCACCATTCTTCTCTGGTTTGGCGATTTTGTTTCCACTTCAGAGCGAGGGTATAAGAGAGGCTCCACACTTCTCCTATTTTTTGGCTCCTTTCTACCCTAGAGCTAGGGTGTGAGAGAGGATCTACCTCGTCTTGTTTTTGGCTCCAGACTCCTGCCTTCTTCTATGTTCTCTTCAGTGCGCCAGAGCCTCTAGGAGGTTGTACTGAGTGTCAGTGGAAGTGTGGTGGAGTTTCTCCTTTGCTTCCATAGGGCCTCTTTGGCTTGCAGTTCTCAATTGCAGAGGTCGTTGCCATGGTTTTCTAAGGCATCAACACCGGCAATGGAGTATTCTTACCCTTATTTGATCATGGTTATGCATCCTTTCAGCTCGCTCTGTAGACTCAACACTTTGGGCTCCAGATCTAAGACTCACTTCTCCCTGGGTTGCTATGTTGTTTCTCGGTGCTCCTCCTTTCTTGCTAGTGGATTTATTGTTATGTATTTCTCTAGGCAAGGGGGTGTTTGGGATATCAGTGTGGTGACCTAGTTTCATGTTGACCTGCTTGCAAAACGTCATGTTCCCTGGTCGTCCTACATGCTGGTAGGTAAATCAGGTTTCCAATTCAGTTTGCATGCAGGTCGGCATGGCACTTTTGCATCTTCTCTATAAGCAAACTCTTTGTGGGTACCCCACCTTGACTTTTGAGGGGTGTTGAGATGTACTTATATTTCTCTTTTATGTCATTTCCATTACATGTATTTTACCGTTTATTTTTGTGTGATATTCTCACTTATAGATGATCATACCCAGATGTATCCCTTTATATTTGGCCTTGGAGCTCTTGTAAATTTGAGCATTGTTCTTGAAGCCTTCTCCCCATGTGTGCCTTTTGGGCTTTCTCCCATGGTAATATAAATTTTTTTTCTTGAGAATAAGCAACATTTTAAATAAAATTCTAAAGCCTAAAAATGGGGTAAAATGGGCAAAAGTTAAGAAGATATAATGACTAATTTGGAAACATGTAAAGACATCATTCATGCTTTATACAGATAAAGGTTCATGTTTGTCCTTTCTGTCCTCTTGTAATAAATCACTCTAAAACTTGGGGGTTTTGCAAGTAACCCAAACAATTGATGTAAAATGTGTAATTGCAGTTGTAGTTAATTGTGCAAAATACATTACTAATACACCACTCGATAATAGATGTATCATAAGCTAAGCAAATATAGTAAAAGCGATAATCACACGCACTTGCCATCTAATCCAATGTTTTAATAGATGAAGAGATAAAGCTAGATTGTTGTCCTGAAGCAGGACGGACCTACATTGGGAGTAGGGGGGGCTCTCCCCTCAATTTGGGAAAAAACAAGATAAGTTACACTTACCCCCTTAAAGTTTAGCTCAAAAACACTTAACCCCCTATAGTTTATTTTGTTCCAAATCACTCCCTAAAGTTTGAAATGTTAGCACAATAGCCTTTTGTCAACTACTTGATTTCTCATTTGGTAATTATCTGATCGAAGCTGAATTGAAGGGGGGCAAAATGTTATTTTTTAACTATAGGGGGGTTAAATGTTTTTGAGCTAAACTTCAGGGGGGAGCAAAGTGTAATTTATCAAAAAAATAATTCTAGCAAACTTTTGGTTGCCAACTTTACATGGAGGTGGCCAACACCGTCCCACCGGCCACCATACCCCACCAGTCAATGTCCACTGTCATGCCACCGATCCCCACCCCCACCGCCACATGGGCCACCCGTCACCGCCGGCCACCACCCCTGTCGGTCACCACCCGCCATCGCCGCCTGTATTGGTGACCCATGGCTGGCCTCGCCGTTTTCCGACCACCGACGCCCACCACTGTCCGGCCAACACCCACCGCCGTCTGCCACCTCCCGCGCACGTGACATCCTCGTAGAGTTCATCCCATGGCCCTTAGTGAATAAGAATCGAGTGGGAATCAAGACCTATTTATAGGTTTTTGGGGTATGTGTGAAATCTCCCCCCCCCCCCCTTGCCAAAAAAAAAGAAAAAAAAATTTGGTCTATTATGTACAACCCGTGCACCCCGATCGAGTCGGCTAATTATAGTTCCAAATTTTCGAAGAACTCTGAGGATCAAAATTCTCCTCCACCAGAGGCAAAATCCTAATAGGCCTTTTGTTGCGCGATCGAAGGAAGGGTAGGGATGTTGTCACGCCGCCTGCCGATGCCTTCGTATGTGAGGCAGCGACTGTAGTTTCTTTTTAATAATTATGCCCCCCCTGAAGAAAAATCCTGGGTCCGCCACTGTCCTGAAGTATTTTGTGAAGACCCTCTGAGTGTGGGAGCATGGATTTAGCCTTTACCCTACCAGTTTATTCCAATAGTCTAGCATGTCCATCGCACATGACCTTGCCTTCTCTAAAGCCTTCGTTTTTCATTCATTCCATACTTGAGAAGCCAATTGATGTACTTGGTGTCAAAATCAAATAAATCCTTATCCTTCTCCATTGCCACTCTCAGCTTATGCAAGTTCCAATCATCGAAGTTGCTCACCAAACCATAAAATCAATTTTAATGCAACATAATAAAAATATATTTCCTTTGACATGATAAGGGAGACCAACAACATGGTTTGTACTCTTTAAGAGCATCATCTACCTTCTTTGAAGGAGAGTATATGGTTCGTATGCTTTGGCCAATGCCATCAGCTGTTCATATTTTCGGTTCAGATGAACCTATTGATTCTGTAAGGTGCAAGAACAAAGGAGTATACCCAACAACCATAAAACCTGACACAATTATTAAAAAATAATCCTAAAGGTCATTTTCCATACATTGTTAATCATTTTAGATATTTTAAGAAAAGATCTTAAAGAAAATCGACCTGTAGTGGTAGCTTCTGGAGAAGGGTCATATAGATGCAAACGCTAGTCATTCTTGGGAAGAAAAATAATCTTCCCACCTAGATAGGCCTTCCATTTCTTCCGATGCAGAGATTCATCAAGAAATACCGAGCTGTGGCGTCATGGATTGTTTTGATCTTTAATGGATTTCTTACCGACAAGCCTACATGATAGTTGTACATTGAAGGCTTATAGGAGTGGATGGCCACAGTCGCGATCATAGCATTCACCACCATGTCCACCGGGACCTACACAGTTGAGCTCATGCATTCCGTAACCACCATGCACATGCATGTTGTAATCTAAATTAGGAATTTCTATGATATTATTAATTAACTAACCGTATCCAAAATGGTCGCAGAATTTGCAAGGAAGCATGCTAATTGTCCCATACCATAGGCGACGATGGGTAAATCGATAGTTCTGCTATCATCAATAATGAAGGTTTAATAGACATGATTAGATTACAAACCAAACACTCTGCATTTTGTCTGATTGAGTTTACCTGACTCCTTCGATTCAACCAGGGAATAGATCCTTGTAAGTGCTTGTTGTGACAGTTGGACGCAAAATAATAATGGGAATGTCCCCTCTTAGGTCACCAAGAAGTATCTCTCCTATTGCTTTAGTAAAAGAATAAGTGTTTGACCATCCAAACAAATTAGCCCTGGTTACCAAAGAGGACGCTGGCTTACCATAGAGAAAGAAATGTATGCAAGCAGAGTTTGTTGTACTACAATTTATTACTACATGGATTAGTTACTGCTCAACGATGTTTCATCTCCATGAACACACAAGGTTTACCACTTGTTCTTTAGCATCTCTGTGTTTACCTTTAGGTCACTATGGTGCGTCTCGAGGACCCAACATGGAGAAGCAAACCCATTATGACGTGATAAATTTTTCACTCAATTCGTCTTTGACTCTTCATGTGGAAGAGAGAGAGATATATAGCCATCATGGTTGGTTACATGGACAGGCGTGACCAAGTCAAAAATGGCAGTTAAACATGAATATACCTATTGATGGGGTAATTCTGCATAGTGTTTAAAAGTGAACATAACTTTCAAATCCCTCATTGGGATAGCTATATTAATACCCATTCCAGAGTGTACATTGATTACAATAATTAATTTTTTGTGCTTACTTGCCTCTTGATAGTCAATTTTTCTATTTTAGAAAAACTTTAGCTTGTTTTAAATCTAAATAGTCCATATAGCAATGGAATTTCACTAGTGTGCTATGAAGATTTGTATTTTTTATTTTGGTAATTTTGTGAATTTAGAGTTATCTATTCTAGTGATATTTATGTAGCGTTTTCTTTTAAAACAGGTCCGAGGGAATACATCTAGGCAGAATTTGATTGATTCTGAATAATATTGTTGTGTATATTTATCTTTTTGTGTGTGTGCTCTTCCTTCCCTTGCACGTGGGTTTCTAGCATACATCAAATAGTGTGAGATTCATCGTTTTGTTCAGATCTATAACCATCAATCAGTAATAATCTTAGCAGTTACGATATTTTTTTGGGATCTTACTTGCCATTTTATTATTTTTCTAGGGTTTTTGGTTTGTGGCTTTATGGTCAAAAGGTCAACTTAACAGTTATTGTTCTTGGCAACAGTTATTCCCCTACATGTGAAGGAAGATGCAAGCATTTATTTTCACCTCAATTCGTTTAACGTAGTCATCTATTAGTTGACTAGAAGTTAAGGCAAATTTTAGAATTATGAAGAACTAAAGAAAAATTTTAATTACGAAGATACAAATTAAAAAAGAACATTTCTGTGATGAAATTGAGATTTTTGCGATTAGATCGAAATCCCTCAATGCATCTTGTATTTCTATTCTAAAATAGAAAGTTTGTGCATATAAATATTAACAAAATGCTTTCACTAATATATAATATAACAGTCATCTATAATTCAATACAAATGCACAAGAACACCAGTTATGTATTTATACGCGCTTATGCACCAAGTTACATACTACATAGTTAAGTATATGATCATGAAACTTTTGTGCATTAGTGCATGTTTAGTGACCTGTTCATTGAAACAGCTTCCAAATAACTGACTTCAAAATACTAGAAAGATACATTCCAACAAGTGAACAGTTTCAAATAAAAAAAGAAGAAAATAAATCATTTAGGGCAACAAAACAAATATTCGAGCTCAAATCACAGAAAACTAAATACTACATGATTATGAAAACTTTAAAATGGACAAAGAAAGAAAGTGATAAACTTGATCAATATTGTGCTTTATCTTATCCTTTTCCTTTAAGATTCTTTTGAAGAGGTCAAGAGATTCTCATTATAGGCATTGTAGCGAGAACACATGACCTCTCTTTTAAGCGACCAAGAGAGGGGTGTGGGAGAGACTCCCGGGGAGATGGAGACATGAGAGAATGGGAATATGGTTAAGATTGACTCTCCAAATCCATGAGGTTCTTAGAGGGATTTTTTTTTTTTTTGTTAGTAAGCATCATATCACAGATGGGATGCAATCATCTGAAGGTTGCAATGGGGAATAAAAATGGTGTGGTAGTCGAGGCCAAAGGGTCCAAAGAAGGAGAATGCTGGTTATTTCTTTGTTACCAAACTTCCCTTTGCATATCCATCTGGATCTGCAATTGCTTATTGATATTGAAATTGAAGAAGCTGACAAAGCTTTTATCATTTGCGTTCTCTACCCTCTTCTTTAAGCACCTTATAACCATCTTACTTTTTGAACAAGATGTGAGTGGAGGATGTCACCACTATGCTCTTTCTGAATAATGAATAGAGAAGTCCTTGTTATTTGGAATCATATGCCATAACTTTGGTTTGGTACGAGGGAAAAATGATAGTATTAGGAGAATAAGAATAAATGTATATCTAAGGTCTAAACTAAAGGGTAATAATGCCGTGATTCGCTACTATTGTAAGTAGTACGGGGATATGAAAGGAGGATGCAGAAAGTTCTAAGAAAGCAATAAAAAAGTTTCTATTGATGCGCCAAAAGTGGCAGAGAGATGGTTTAGACAATAGTTAGCATTCAGTTCTCTCAGTCTCTGACGATACTCATTATTCACTATGATAAATTGGTTTTGAATTCCTAATGTTCCTATCACATGTATCCTGAGGTCTTATTTGCAGTTTTGTACCATATCACTCCATTAATGGTGAAACACTTTTTAAGGGAATAATATGGCTACTAGATTGGCGTGATAACAATAGTGTAGATCAATTTGCATAATAGGGTTGTAAGAACATTGACATACATGCAGCGTAACCTAGAGCTCAAGAAGAGTTTCTTTTCTTTGGCGACTATGGATTAATGTTTGCAAGATTATGGTAGCAGTGACATTGTGAAGATCCTTAAGGGTGACTTAGTTGTTGTGAAGAGTAAGAAAAATCGGTTATATACATGTTCTTCCAGATGATATAGTGACAAATAGAACAAGTTTTACTACCACAAAACATTGACTTAGGCTCAAGTAGATTTTTGTATTGCGTTTGGGCCCCATAAGCAACAGAGGTTTGGCTGAGCCACACAAGTGGAACCTACTTGGCAGGATCATGACATGCAAGATGGATTCTGTAAAGACTGTATGTACTGAAAAGATGTGCTGGTGAAGTTCAGTAGATGTACTATACGGTGTTTTGAATTATATACATAGTGATGGTTGGGTGTTGGCACCGATTCCATTTTGGGTGGAGCCTTTTGCATTATGAGCTCCATTGATTACTTTTCCAAAAGGGTCTGAGGCTATGCATTGAACAGCAAAGTGTGCAGGTATTTGTCATCTTTAACTAATGAAAGGTTTTGGTCGTGAAGCAAACATACATCAAATTAAAAAGAAAATGGCCTGATAACAGAACAAATTTTCTTAAAGTGAGTTCATTGTTATCATATCTAATGATAAGCATGGTTCTTACAACACAAGAAAAACATTTGGAAAGGCACTTCATAATACCATTAGATGTGGCAGTACACATGCTTGGTAGAGTTAATTATGAACCATTCTACATAAGTACCATGTACTAATCTATGACCCGTTTATGACCCGAACCCATTTAGGCCAAACCCAAACCCGCTAACTTCGGGTCGGGTTGGCGGGTCGGGTCAATGATTGCCCCCCCCTAGCTGCACATGCCCTATTATTGCCTTTCTAATTGACAATGGGGCAGCACACGATTAGGCCTTAGTCAAGTGAATATGGTAGCAAAATAGTACTCCGACTTTGGTCTTTATTTTTCAGAAAATAAAAAAAACTTTTTTGTTCCCCACCCACTCCAAAGAATGATTTGCCAAGTCCGCAGACAATGGCCCACAAGTACCGGGTGCATTGCTTGGACAGCTCTGATGAAACAGTAGGCCGTCCAAATGTGATCGACTTTTATCGGTCGTTCATTTTTGTCATCATTTTGATCAACACATTTGGACAACCTACAGGTCTTGGATCGGGATGAAATTTTTTGTGTGTGCTATCCAAGGGTGGGTGATCAATCTCAAAAAAAAAAAAAATCCAAAAATGCCCCAAAAGGGGGTGCCGCACGTTACCGGCCGCAATGTATCAATGTATCACTACTCTCTCTCTCTCTATATATATATATATATATATATATATATATATATATATATATATATATATATATATATATATATATATATATATATATATATATATATATATATATATATATATATATATATATATATATATATATATATATATATATATATATATATATATATATATATATATATATATATATAGGGTCAGGATCGGATGACCCAGCAAATTTTGACCCATTAATAACCCAGCACCCTTTGATGCACTTAGAGGTTATAGAATGGGCTGATTTTTTGTAGACATGTCGTCTATGGTATGTTGATCATCCTCACAAAAAATCAGCCCATTCTAAAACCTCTAGGTGCATCAAATGCGCTCTTCAAATCAACGGTTTTTTACTGTCAATTTTAACCGGGGTTTCGCACCAGATCACTCCTCTCTATCTCTCTCTCTCTCTCTCTCTCTCTATATATATATATATATATATATATATATATATATATATATATATATATATATATATATATATATATATATAGAGAGAGAGAGAGAGAGATGTTATAATGTGGCATGCGGTAAGTGCGGCACAGCACCGCAGTCGTCTGATGCACTGCTGCGTGCATGCGATGCACACAACGCGTGCATCAGACGGCTGTAGTGCGGTGCCGCACTTATATATATATGCCGCATTATAGCATGCGCCATATATATATATATATATATATATATATATATATATATATATATATATATATATATATATATATATATATATATATATATATATATATATATATATATATATATATATATATAAAATACGGGGTATGAGTTGCAGCCCATTTCTTCATTTGGGCTGTCAGCTAACAGCCCTCCGATTGCCATCATCGGCCATCCGTTAAAAAAAAAACACCCAACAACTCTCTCTTTCTCTCTCTCTTTCTCTCTCTCTCTCTCTCTCTCTCTCTCTCTCTCTCTCTCCCTCCCTCTCTCGAGCTGCAGCCCCCTCCCCGACGGCGACCACCTCCACCTCCCGCTCCAGCTCCCCCCTCCGGCATCGGCTCCCCCTCCGGCACCGGATCCTGCTTCCTCTCTTTCTCTCTCTCTCTCTCTCTCTCTCTCTCTCTCTCTCTCTCTCTCTCTCTCTCTCTCTCTCTCTCGTTTGGAGGCGGATCAGAGCCGATCGCAATCCCCCCCTCCCCCGGTGTCGTCGCATATCTTCATCCCCTCCAGCGGCACAACGAACCCTGATGGCTGCAATCGGCACCGGGGTTAGTATGATTGGGGATGAAGATCGGGGTAGAAGGGGAGCGGCCAATGTCAGGGATGAAGACCAGGGCGGAGGGGGAGTGGCCGACGTCAGGGATGAAGACTGGGGACGTGGCTGCGATCGACACCGGGGTTGGTGCGATCAGGAATATTGCGACGGCGCCGGAGGAGGGGGGACGAGGCTACGATCGGCTTCGATCCGCCTCCAAACGAGAGAGAGAGAGAGAGAGAGAGAGAGAGAGAGAGAGAGAGAGAGAGAGAGAGAGAGAGAGGAAGGGGGAGCCGGTGTCGGAAGGGGGAGCTGGAGCGAGAGGTGGAGGTGGTCGCCATCAGGGAGGGGGTTGCAGCTCGCAAGAGAGAGGAAGAGAAAGAGTTGTTGGGTGTTTATTGGGTTTTTTTTTTAAACGGATGGTCGATGATGGCAATCGGAAGGCTGTTAGCTGACAGCCCAAATGATCATACCTTGTGGATCTATGACCTAGAGAGAATGGAACGATGATGAACCACACGTGAATCGCAAGGAAAGTTGTTGGATGGCACCTTGTCCTTTGCGAATTGAGGAATCCTCGAAGTCCTATCTCTGAGTGCAAGGACTACGAGCCGACGGAGGAATTCGTTGCGAAGACGATGGCTAGCCGCGAGATCTCCTCCTTCTCTTTCTCTCTTCTTCCTTCTCCTTCATTCCTCCTTCTTCTTCCTTCTTCTTCCTCTTTCTTCCTTGGTCGAAACCTCAGAGAGGGAGAGAGGGAGAGGGGGTCGGGTTTTCTGGAGGGGGAGAGGCACAGAGCCGGCCCCTCCCTCTCTATTCCTCTTATAGGGACAGCCTCCTAGTGCTACAAGTAAGCTAGGGCCGGCCCAAGATGGATAGGGATGAGGGGGGGCGGTTTTCAGGGTTTCCATAGCTCTATCGTGAAGCCTGGACGAAAACGCCCTTCACAAACAGTGAAAACTGAAAGAGAGATTGAGTGAGGTGCGCTACTCGGAATCGAGTTCCGTCAGCGCCTATGAGCTCCTGAAATTATTCCTCTCATTCTAAGATTCATATTCAATATGTTCTGAGCTATATTTCAGTATTTACCAAAATACCCCTATGGCCCCTAACACATGTGAATTAGGTTCTTAGGCTCCGGGCTTGCACTCCATCGTGCCACTTCGCATCCAACGTATCCATCTAGGTCGGGGAACAATTCCTATACACAACGATAGGGTGGAACCTTCAGGGTTTGGGATCTCTAGCTCCAACCGGATCCCTGATTAACTGTTCCGGTGACACACCGAAAGTTATGTTAGTCAGCCCTAATTCGATTAACCCGTGTAGCCACCCAGAGTGCGACGCGAGTTGAACTCTAGTGATCCTAAACTTATGTTACTCCCTTGTAACCCTGTTCTCTACTATACTCTGATAATCCTTAGTCCCTCCTATTACTGGTGCCATGATACGACTCGAGCGGTAGGGAGCACCGTCAGATCCCGATCGATCATCTGACTAGGAATTGATGACTTGTCATCTATAACACCACACACCTTCCAGTGCTATGCCTAGTATCTGGAACATCGTCAGTCATACTGACAACCACCAGGCCTGGGTTAACTGTGTGGACATATTGACTCATCAAAATACACCTATCCAACACTGGACGTCGGATAACCTGTAGGGATTACATGTCACTCAAGCGCCAGTCGGGTAACCCAACATACCGTGGTATTGGACTATGGAAGGTCCGCACACGTTGGCACATCAAAGCACCACACAACTGGTCGACCCAGTGTACATGGTCCCTCAGGGTTAAGGACGAATTATCTATAGTAGTAAGACGGTTTATGCACCAGTGTCTGAATCACTGAACTGTGCACCATCTTGGTTCCTGTTCAACATGATCATCGTGCTTGGTCAGGTGAATGGGAATCCCACATTCCCGTGGTGGAGAATTCACCACATCCTCTACCTGTCAATAGCTTGTTCTCGCTGAAGCGACCAGTATCACCTAAGCTGTGAACTTGTTCTAGGTCTACACACAACTGGTCCACTGGGTCTCCCAAGCATGGATCCACCATGCGCCTCAGTGGCCTACTGTGTTCCCTAGGGTCCTTTATTATATGTGTATTAATATATACCAAAATAGTATTCTAATTAAAGCAATAACCAAAGTCATCTTGATTAATGTTAATACAGAAAATCCACACTCAGGACACACGAGCTACAACAGTTTGCACGTGGGAATCCTGAGCAATGATGTCATGTTCACAGGATTATGGAAGTTAATAAAAATAGCAGTTATGATGTCTTCCCCCGTTTTGATCTCCGGACTTGTTTGAGCCCATTATCTAGCACCCAGTCCTCTAACCACCATAGTCGAGTCTAATTTTACTGACAATTGTTAGACGCCTAGATAGTTGAATGGAAGATGGAGGATGCAATGTAGAGCACTCCCTCTCTCCTTCTGCCATGTATTATCTAGCCCACTATAGTCGAGTCCTATATAGCCACGTGCTAGTCGGGTTTTGGAGCGAGAGGGTATCTAACAGTGGTTTCAGAGCAAAGTTTTGCCCAACCTTAGTTCAAGAGGGGACATGTTGTTCCTTTTCCAATGTTTCGCACGAGAGGTTAGGGGGGCATCGAAGTCTGTCCAACCCTAGCCTCGTAGTATTCTGCATGAGAGGGGGGCCTCAAATTTTGTCTAGCCCTAGCCTCGTGTGAGGGGGAATTGTTAGGTTTACTCCCACATTGGCTAGGGGGACTAGGTCGTGGTGTCATATACCCTATGTGGACTATTGGGGGAATCGGGCTCACACCGACATCAATTGTAACATCCACCCCAAACACACAAGATATTATATGCTTTACCCGTGCCCGCACGAGAACTTCCCAGGGAGGTCACCCATCCTAGTACTATTCTCGCCCGGGCATGCTTAACTACTGAGTTCTTACGAAATCCGTAGCGGTGCATGGTTTTAAGAAGCGCCTTTTATGTTTGGGAGGGAAAGTTATATAAGTAGCTCGAGATCTCCTTCTCTCCAGGCAATGTGAGGCTAATTCGTGGCCTTGTACACCTCACCTCACCTCATCCATCTTGGCATCACAACCTCAGAAGTCTTGACTCTTGGCTCTTGGCCTATTGGATCTTGATCGCCACAATCCACCCCCCTTAGGGCTACACGTCCTCGTGTAGGGCTAGACCCCCCCATCCTGAGGAGAACTAGCTTTGCTACCATTTTGTAATATCTGCCCTAAACACACAAGATATTGTCCGCTTTGCCTGTGCCCGCACGAGATCTTGGTGGTCACAATCCACTCCCCTTAGAGCTACACGTCCTCGTATAGGGCTAGATCCCCCATCCTGAGAAGAACCGGCTCTGATACCATTTTGTAATATCCGCCCCAAACACACAAAATAGTATTCGCTTTGCCCGTGCCCGCACGAGAACTTCCCAGGGAGGTCACCCCATCCTATTATTATTTTCGCCCGAGCACGCTTAACTACGGAGTTCTTATGAAATCCGTAGCGGCGAACGATTTTAAAACGCGTCTTCTATGTTTAGGAGGGGAAATTATATAAGTAGCATAGGATCTCCTTCTCTACAGGCGATGTGGGGTTAACTTATAGCCTTGTACACCTTACCTCACCTTATCCATCTTGGCATCACCACCTTAGGAGTCTTGGCTCTTAGCCTATTGGATCTTGGTCATCATATCAATCCCTTGTACTGCGGAAGCCTTCATCCCTCAGGATGTTGCTTGAGGTTCGAGAATCAAATCCTGAAGAGATCGCAACTCCATACAGAGAATACGATGCACAAATACAATAACAACGTATACCACGGAATCACAGGAAATGAAGGACTTCGATTATCAAATATCAAGAATTACATCATGCAATGGTCACCGTTTGTCGGACCTCGCAAACCCTCATCTTGCTCATCTCACAAATTACAACCACGAAGTAGAGAAAAACATGCCCGAGAGATACACATAGATTACTAAAGGATCACCAAGAGATTAAATCGTTCGTCGAAGTAGAAGCCGAGGTAGACATGTCAAGGTACTAGGAGAAGATTCGCACATCGCATCTTCTTCCTTCCTCTCTTCTTCTTCTTATTCTTTCTCTCTACTTTCCTTTCTCTCTCTTCTCTCTATGCGACAAACCTTAATCCCTTATGAAGGAACAAAAAAAAAGCTAAATTTTTTTTGTGATCTCTGGTGATTGATGCCAATAAACAAAAGCAATCATGAAGGCACAAAAGCTTAAAAAAGAACTAAAAGAAAACTTTGAGTGATCAGATCCCTCGTGAAGGAACAAAAAAAAAGCTAATTTTTTTTGATGCCATGAAAGAACCTGTTGAGAGTCGTATAGTTCGGTCCTCATTCTCTTTGTGCTCTCTCTCTCTCTCTCTCTCTCTCTCTCTCTCTCTACGATGGATGTTTTGAGACAACTATGTGGGATACAGAATTTTAGAGGGATTGCCATGAAGCGGGAATTTGTAAGGATTTTTTTTGGGAAGGGATTTGAGGGATTTCGAGCAGGATTTGGGTCCGCGGGGTGCGATCAGGGAAGAGGGGAGGGGTGGGGAGGGTGGGATTTGTGCGCGATCAGTGGGGTTTCGAGCGGGATTGGGGGTTCACGAATGAGGAGCTGGGAGGGTGGGATTTGCTCGAGGAGGGAGGTGATCAGCTGGGGTCCGTGGATGAGAGGCGCGTGGTGCGATTAGGGAAGAGGAGAGGGGCGGGGAGTGTTGAATTTGCTTGAGGAAGGGGGGCGATCAGCTGGGCGCGCAGATGAGGGAAGAGGAAAGGGGCGCGGAGGGGGGCGATCAGTGGGGCGTGATCAGCGGAGGGCAGAGGACGCGCGATTAGTTAGGACTGGCACCGAGGTGTAGAGTTCTATTTTTTTTGAGGTGTCGTGATCGTGTGGTTGAGAGTGGGTTAGAGGGGGTCATCATAGCCGTTGTTAATTTGTACCCCTACAAAAATTGCAGCTTATTATATAGTATCATCAATGAGTGCATTGTCTAAAAGCTGAATGTGCAAGGTTTGAAACCTCTACTATTATATTTTTGTATAATATATACTTAACCGGTCCTAACCTGGCCCGACCCTAAAACCTAAAAAAACCAGGCTTGGGATGCCCCTTGACCCCCATGGACCGGCTCGTTTTACACCCGTAGTTAGTAGGTATGTCAATCTATTCCTTTGGAGAGGGTCCCCTGTACGGTCCAGACCTCCATTGCCCTGCCCTCCAAAGGCCTAAGGGCCAGGCAAGGGAAACCTAAAGCCTTGCCCAACCCGGCCCTCTATAAAAATAAATAAATAATATATATAAAACCTCTTAAGTGGCAAAACCAAAGACTAAGTGGGACTAATCAATCATAAGTCGGTCACTCACTGTGGCCCTGTGGGAATTAGAGACTCAAGCTCAGAGATAAAAGCATTAAAGGATTATATAATACCGAACACTAATGTTGCATTGTTACGGTTTCAACCCCGAAAAAAGGTTTGAAATGACTCCCTAAAGATTAATGCTACTCGCACAATCTCCATCGACAATCTAAAAAACAAACCAGACTAAAACAAGTGGTGGCGGGGCCCAAGGGTCAATGCTTGGTGTGAATTCCGATGCAGTGACCCTCCTGGGCAATGCCACCACTTCCTTGGTCCGATTTGTTTTATAGATTGCCGATGGAGATTGTAAGAGTAACATTACTCCTCCCTAAAGTCTAAATTCTTATTTAGGAAAAAAGATTGATTCAACCCTGACTTTAATGATCTGAAAGGCTAAATAAGCTTGCTAGGCCCTTGTTGGGCCTGATCCTTAAAAAGGCCCTAGCCGGGGCTAGGGTCGAGCTTAGGCTTGACATATGGGGTAAATAATCGGGCCTGGTTTGATCCCAACCTTCTAACCTTGACCGGCCCGGCACTGTTTTTTGACAGGCCTACCAGTATCTCTTTCATCTGAAGTCATATGTTCTGCGGAGTAAAATAAAGAGGTGTCGATGACTCTTGCACTAAATGTACGTAACAAATATTAACCGTTGGATCTGATCATTCCCTTGATCCTGATGTCAAACCTATCTCCATTATCCGCGAAGAAACCTACAACACTTGTCCTTCGGTACACGTTACCACCGCCTCGAACTCTGTCATTCAAAATTTTCCAATCCCTCCCTCTCCTGAGTCTCCTCTCTCCTCTCTCCTCTCTCTCTCTCTCTCTCTCTGCAGAGGGTGAAATCCTCTCTTATCTTCGCTCGATCCAAATCCGAGCAGAAATGTCGACGATGGAGCACCTACTCATGCAGATCTTCGAGAGGAAGCGCTGGATCGAGGGCCAACTGAGGCAGCAGTACGAGTCCTGCAGCCAATCCTTGGCCTGCAACCTCCTTGCACAGGGAGGGAGGATCCCGATCTGGATCTGGACCGCCGAATCGGACGCCTCCGGCCGCCCTGACGCGAAAGGTACTCGCTCTTCCCCCAGGGTTTGGAAATTCTTTAACAAATCCGTTTATTTTTGAAGAAAATAACTGATTTGATGGTGTTTGGAGTTTGGTTGGTGACTAGGAGTCCGGGATTGATTGTTTGAGCTTCCGAGTAACTGCGAATCAAATGTTTCTTAAATTGGTCAGAGGGTTTTCTTTGAAACTCTTCAGCAGACCCTACTCTTTACTTTGAAGAAACCGTGTTGAGAGTTTGATGTCCATTATTTGGTTAGGGATTGGAGATTAGGGCTTGATTGGTTAAAATTCGAAGCATTTGCGGCTTAATTGTTTCTTAAATTGGTTCTGGGTTTTCTTTTGGCTTGCTAGTTAGGGTTTGTATCTTCTGCATAATTCGGCTGTATTGTTTCAGTTTTTCTTTGTTGAATATGCATAATTCGATTTTTCCTGGAATCTTGAAGTAATTCGCAGAAAAATATTGTTGTTGGGTCATGGATTTTACTCACTTTAATGGGAAGCTTGGCCCTTTTTCAAAATCCTTTGGTTTGAAATCTTTATCGCTTCAATTTACCTTGCTGTCACATGTAATGGGTCGTCATTACAGATCTGCTCCTTGAGGTATTTCGCCAACCTCCTCTCTTCCTTTTCTCCGCACTGGATACTAAGTTGGAGAGTGCCCGCATATTGGCATGTCTCCTTCTCGATCAGCCCTACTTCCTTACGAGGGAAAACCTATTCCATCGGAATCTCTGAACCCAGTTCCGCCATGGCCAAAGGAGAAGTTTCATCTACCATAGCGAAAGCTTCCTGAACCATTGCTTTCTGATTCTCTTCCACCACAAACTTTACCCCAGCCCACTTCTTAAAACCTACCATGTGGAAAGCTTCAACATTTCAACCCTTGGAATTTCTCATAATATATCACATAGACAAAATTAATTGACTAATTAGCTCCGCTGGTATGATGAGTGATGGATAGAGGGTGAGTGATGGTTGTGGTTGTTGACCGCCATCTCTCTCGACTTTTTCCACGTCACTCCTTACATCACAGGCCCCATGGTCTTGCGGCCCTTTCCTATGCCACATGCCAACTTTACCTCCGTGGGTTTAACGGCCCAAGGAGTGTCCCACAAAAAGAGACCCCCCTTTGTGTTGTTCTCCTCACCTGACCACATTGGAACTCGTGAGTACAGATTTAAGCCCACAATTTCTTCGGTATGAAGCCGGAAATGGGATTTTGGTTTGGTTACACTCACATGTAGCATGGTCTTGCCTATGCCACATGCCAACTTTACCTCCTTGGGTTCAACGGTCCAAGGAGTGTCCCGTGGAAAGGGACCCCCCTTTTTGTTGGTCGCCTCACTTGACCGCATTGAAACCTCGTGAGTACAGATTTAAGCCCACAGTTTCTTCGGCATAAAGGGCGCGTAAATGGGACTTTTGGTTTTGGTTACACTCACACTAGACCAAACTCAGCCCTGTTACTGACCTATCCTTACGACTTGTTAATGTATAGAGATGGGTCGGGTTATATGTACAGTCGGGTCGGGTTGTATGGGTATACATGTACATATATATTGGGCTTGAGTCCCTCAATGAAGAGCATACCATTCTTTCCAAACCTTAGCCTCCATCTTCTAATATGGTATCAGAGCTCCGGGTTCTCTCGCGGTGACGATGACGGCGAAGAAGGCGATCCTCTCCGGCTGCCCCCTTCCTCCGGCCTCTGAACTCCTTCCCCTACCTCCTCCGACCACCCCACAGCCCCCCCTGCCTCCTCCGACCACCCCGCAGCCCCCCTGTCTCCTCCGACCACCCCGCAGCCCCACCTGCCTCATCCGCCAACCCCGCAACCCCCCCTTGCCTCCTCCGACCACCCCGCACTACCCCGCAGCCCCCCCTGCCTCCTCCGGCGACCCCGCAGCCCCCCCTGCCTCCTCCGACCACCCCGCACTACCTCGCAACCCCCCTGCCCTCCCCCACCCCCGCAGCCCCCCCTGACCCCTCCGCCCGCCCAACCCCCCGACCCCTCCTCTCTTTCCGATAGCCTCTCCCGGATCCTCCTCCATTATCTCTCCTATCGTGCCGTCTGTCGTTGCGATCTCTCCACCGCTGAAGGCGGTCGCCTTTCAGTTGTCCTCGGCCAGCGACTGGCTTGATTGGTCGCTCACCGTCGAGGCCGCGCTCCTCAGTCGTGATCTGTGGGGTCACATCACCGGTGATGATCCTCCTCCAGCTGCTCTTTCCGGCTCCTCCTTTGTTACCAGCAGTGCCGCGTCTTCTGCTGCGACTGCTACCGTCACGACTACTCCTACGGCAGCCACGATTGCTGCTCTCACGTGGCGACGCCACGATCAGGCCCATTGTTTTAAAAAGCGGTGGAGGCGGCCGCCTAGTTGTTTCGGAGGTCAAGGCGCTCCAAAACCCACAGGCGGCAATCACAGGCGGATTTACTGCAGGCGGGCGCTGAAGCGGGTCTCGGTCCGCTTAAGCGGGTGAACAGGCAGCAATACAGGCGGGCGCTGAAGCGGGTCGGGCGGGTGTAAAGCGGGTGCCACTTTAAAGCCCAGGCCCAGCCCACAGTCCCTTATTGGCTCATTGCTTTTTAGGGTTTTTTTTATTTGCCTCCAGGTCATGCGGGAAGACGAAGTGGCCCTCCCCTCATTGCTTTAAAGGGGCTGCATGCAGATGCAGCAGATCAACGCCTCCGGTTGATCACAGGATTCCAGCCCTGCAGCCCGGCCAGCCCCTATCACCGGTTGATCACAGGATTCCAGCCCTGCAGCCTCCGGTTGATCACAGGATTCACAGCCCGGCCAGCCCCTATCACTCGGCAATCAGGTTCTCTCTCTCTCTCTCTCATTTTTCTTTTTTATCAAGAGCATGTCATCCGACTCAGCCCTCTTTCTTTGATTTTTTTTTGTTGAGGGCTTCTCATCTCTTTCTCTATCTCTGATTTTTTTTTTTTGTCGGCATGTTATCTCTTTCTCTATCTCTGAATTTTTTTTTTGTCGGCATGTTATCTCTTTTTTGTCGGCATGTTATCACAGTGCAGCAGTGCTGTTGGCATCACAGTGCAGCAGTGCTGTTGAGGGCTTCTCATTTCTTTCTCTATCACAGTGCAGCAGTGCTGTTGGCATCATAGTGTAGCACTGTAGCAGTGCTGTTGAGTGCTATTGATATTGGATCTGCGGGTAAGAACAATTCGATCAGCTTTTTAAAACAATGATAAAGAGAATTGCATATCAGCTTACAATTCAATTGCAAATTGCAAGGTTTTGTAAAGAGAATTGCAAGAAAATTAGTAGTGTGAAGTATGGAAACTGATGAGTGATGACAATCCCAATTGAGTTTGAATTACAAAATGGTATTATATTGTAGTCTTCAATGTGTTTGAAGAGTTGCTTATGGAGGGTTATGAATTATGATTTTTTTTTCCCGTTTATTGTAATTGGGTTTGCTTTGGATTTTCTTTAAATCTCTCAATTTTTTTAACAGATCATCTTACTGTGATGCCTTCCTCCGCTTCGGCTTCGGGCTCCGGTTCCGTTAATAGTAGAAAGGATCCGGGCCATGATCACGGTTGGTGTCCCGTGGATGGTGATTCCAATAAGGTGGAGTGCAACTATTGCAAGAAGATCACAAATGGAGGAATGCATCGGTTTAAAAAACATCTTGCAGGAATTAGAGGTGATGTTGCCACTTGCCAGAAAGTTCCACCGGAAGTTCGACAACAAGTATTGGACTTCATCAACGGGAAAAAATCACAAAAGGAAGCCAAGGCAAAGGAGTTGGAGAGTTTGAGGAGTTCGGTGATTGTGAGAGTCCGTGAAGATGAAGAAGATGATGAAGTATGTATTGGGGGTTCAAATTTAAAGAGGGCTCGTACAAGAGGACCGATGGATAGATTCACCACACCGAATCCGGAAGAGGTTGTTTCCGATAGGGGAAAGATGAAGCAAATGACAATAAACAATGCCTACAAAAAGGAGGACAGAGGGAGAGTCATCCAATACATTGCTCGTTGGATGATTCAAGCAGGCATTCCCTTCAACATGGTAACATTGAGGAGTTTTCAAGCAATGTTAGAAGCCGTCGGACAATACGGTCGAGGGCTTGTTGGCCCTTCTCCATACGAGCTTAGCGGTCCTTTGCTTCAGAAGGAGGTGGAATTCACAAAAGATAGTTTGCAAACTCATAGAGATGCTTGGGAGAAATATGGTTGCACCGTTATGACCGATGGGTGGACCGACAAAAGAGGCAGGAGCATTATGAACTTGTGTGTGAATTGCAACTTGGGTACTAGTTTTTTGAGGTCGGTGGATGCTTCGAATGATATTCATGATGCTAACTATATTTTTCGGCTAGTGGACAAGTGTATTGAAGAGGTTGGAGAGGCAAATGTTATCCAAGTGACTACCGATAACCATGCTTCTAATATTGCGGCTTCTAAGTTGTTGAAGGTGAAGCGACGGAGAATATTTTGGACACCGTGTGCGGCTCATTCCATTGACCTTATGCTCGAGGCACTTGGTGACACCCCAAGAATCAAGAATGTCATTTCCAAAGCAAGAGAAATTACGGTGTTCATCTATAGCCACCACATCACATTGAGCATGATGCGGCGAGCGACGGGGAAAAAGGATCTAGTGAGGCCGGGAGTCACTAGATTCGCCACAACTTTTCTTAGCCTCCAGAGTATCTTGGACATGAAGGACAAGCTAAGGCAAATGTTTACATCCGATGAATGGGGAACTTGCAAATGGTCAAAGAATGCTAAGGGAAAAAGAGTTGTTTCCACAATCTTGAGTACTCATTTTTGGAAGGGGGTGGTATATACTTTAAAGGTCTTCCAACCTTTGGTGAAGGTCCTTCGATTAGTTGACGGTGATAGAGTTCCCGCCATGGGCTTTATATATGCCGGGATAGAGAATATGAAGAAAGAAATTGTCAAGAATTTGAATGATGATGAGAGCTTGTACAAGCCAATTCTTGACATTGTTGATTTGAAATGGGACAAGAAGTTCCATCGGCCCTTGCATGTTGCTGGTTACTATTTGAATCCATTATATTACTATGCGGACAAGGAGATTGAAAAGAAAAACATTGTTATGGATGGTTTGCTCGAGTCCATTGAAGTCTTCTATAAGAATGACATAGATGCACAAGATCAAATCTCACGAGAGCTCGATGCATATAGAAATGCAAGTGGACAATTTGGAAAAGAGATGGCAATGAGGCAAAGGGCCAATGAAGATATCAACCCAGGTAATTTTATGATTATGAAATCACTTGATTATTTTATTTGATATTAGTTATACCGCTTATGCATTAGCCTACTAGGCTTTCTAGTTTTGAATTTAATCTTGAATCCAATATGTTTATACAGTTCAATGGTGGTCTATGTATGGATCTAATACACCTATGTTGCAAGGCATGGCAATCAAGATCCTAAGCTTGACATGTAGCTCCTCCGGATGCGAATGAAATTGGAGTGCGTTTGAGATGGTAAAATACTTATCTAGAAAGCTAAGTTGTGAACTAGTTTTCATGTTTTTATGCTAATGGGATTGTGTAACTTCTCTACAGATCCATACAAAGAAGAGGAATCGACTAGAGCAGAAGAAGTTGAATGATCTAGTCTATGTCTTATTTAATGCAAGGATCAAGGAACGAAAAAATGATATGAATAGAGATCCAATAGCTTTGAAAAATTTGGATGATGCAGATGCTGACACTTGACTAGTTGATGTTGACCCAGAGAATGATGAGGTCATAGCTGGATCCGGATTGACATGGGGTATGGTTGACGAAGCTTCGGGTGCGGCGTCAGCATCGGAGCCAAGGAGAAGCTCTAGAACTGGCGGGCCCTCTAGATCACAAAGGTCGTTGGATGAAGATGAGATGCTCTTTGAGTCAGAGGAGGATACCGAGGAGGAGGGTGATGCATATGTTGAATTAGGAGAAGACTCTGATGATGATGACCTACGGTCCATTCGCGAGTATCATGATGAATAATAGGATCGATGCGATGCTAGATGTTTTATTATGAATGTTTTCATAAAAATTTTATATTCGGATCGGTTGTTTTGATATTTGCATATGTAAAACTTTATATTATTGTTTTTTTATATAGAATTATGAATTTATATATATACATACATATATAATATAATTTATATAGGTGGGCGCCCGCCTTTTTCTCCGGGCGCCCGCCTAGTCGTCCGCCTTCCGCCTTGAAACCACTTGACCGCCCGCCTTCCGCCTTCCGTTTTTTAAAACATTGGGCAAATCATCCGGTCCTATCTTCTGGACTCTGTTGCTCGTCCGCTCCTTGCTCCCATCGGTCGCATTCCTACAGCGCGCGCGATGTAGGAGTATCTCCGGGACTGGTTTCTCCCGCGCAGCGGCGCACGCCGGCATCAGCTTATTTGTGACTCGCAGTCTGCTCGTCAGGGGGAGCGCACGATTCTGGACTTCTTCAGTCTGATGAGTGCATACTGGCATGAGCTGGACTCCCTGATCCCGGAGCGGTGTGCTTGCCCCCGCTCTTAGGATTTTCAGCGTTACCTCGATGAGGGCCACTTGCACCAGTTCCTGGCAGCGCTTCGGCCGAACTTTGCTCTTATCGCTGCTCAGCTCCTGCACCGTGAGCCACTCCCTCGACTAGAGAATGCTCTACTCGTCTTGGTCGATAAGGAGACCCGTCTTCAGACTCAGGGCACTCATCCTCCTCCACTTGCTCCTAGCTCCGACACCGTCTTGGCGGCCAGGTTCTCCGATGAGGCTGTCTTCTGTCACTACTACAAGGAGCCCGGACACAAGAAGCGTGAATGTCCTACACGTCCTCCACGCAACCCCCGCTAGGGTCCGGATGAGAAAGCTTCACGCTGGGCTTCGGCTTTCCGAGACGATCGACGCAGCGGTCGAGGTGGACGGAGCCGTAGACGTGGTTCGTCCTCCTTCCGCCACTTTGGTAGTACAGCGGCTACTGTAGAGGTCTCGACGATCCCCACTGCTACCACAGTACCTTCTCAGCCTGAGCCGGACCGTCTTCAGCGCCTCGAGGAGCTCCTCCTTCGCCACCTAGCCTCCACCGGCTCTGCGACTGCTTACGGCTTGTCTGCCACCTCTGGTACTACTGCTCCATGGATCTTCGATTCGGGTGCCTCCTGTCACCTCACATTTGACTCCACTGTACTCACTGACTGTTCTCCCACTCCTACTCACCAAGAGGTTCGCACTGCGGATGGGACTTTTGTCTCTATTCCGCAATGTGGATCCATCACTACTACCTCTGATCCTTTTGGTCGCCTGACCCTACCCCATGTCCATCATGCCCCCTGTCTTAACATTAATCTGATTTCTATCAGTTCTCTTTGCGACTCTAGCCTGACTGCCACCTTCACCCCTTCTGTTTGTATTGTGCAGGATTCGCGGACGGGTCAGAGGATTGGGCTGGGCCGTAGAGCAGGAGGACTTTACCAGCTGGACCATCTACATGTGTCTTCCGTTCCTGTTGCGTCTGTCATGTCTGTCACCTCTGATGCCGACCTCTGGCACAGAAGGTTAGGTCATATATCGAGTGATCGACTCAAATGCGTATTTCGTTCGGGCGCTTTGGGTCGAGCGTCCTTCTCCCCTCTCTCTGTTTGTACGGGTTGTAGACTGGCAAAGCATCTAGATCTTTCCTTCTCTGCTAGTGCTTTCCAATCTGATGCTTTATTTGATTTAGTACGTTCGGACATTTGGGGTCCTGCACCTATTGTATCTATTTCTGGTTTCATGTATTATGTGTGTTTTATCGATAACTACTCTAGGTGCACCTGGGTTTATCTTATGCGTCACTGGTCTGAAGTCCCTCATATCTTTAGGAGATTCACCACTATGATGTATACTCAGTTTGGTCGGCGCATCAAGACATTTCGGTTTGATTATGCCAAGGAGTATCTCTCCTCTGAGATGCGTGAGATTCTTCAATTTCATGGCACTCTTCACCAACAGTCTTGTCCCCACACCCATGAGCAGAACGGAGTCGCCGAGCGCAAGCATCGTCATGTCCTTGAGACCGCACGAGCCTTGCTTATCTCTGCGTCTGTTCCTCACTCCTACTGGGCTGAAGCTGTCATGACGGCTGTCCACCTTATCAATATCACTCCGTCCTCTGCTCTGTCCGGTGTCACCCCATATGAGCGTCTTCATTCCAGCCCACCTGACTACTCTCTTTTTCGCACGTTTGGCTGTACGTGCTTTGTTCTTCTTCCTCCCCATGAGCGCACCAAACTCTCTGCGAGGTCTGTTCGGTGTGTTCACTTGGGGCTCAATCGAGAGCATAAGGGGTATCGTTGCTACGATCCCTTGGCTCGCCGGATCCGTGTCTCTCGTCACGTTTCCTTTGTTGAGGATGTCCTTGTAGACACACGAATTTCGTCGGACCCGAACCCGACTTACGTGTGCCGACGCGGATGCAAACCCGACACGCGGACCTGACTCGCCCGCACCAATGCGGACCCGGACCCGACTCGCACCTAGCAAAGAGGAGCGGACCCCATGCTTCAAGGGGGGCCGGCCCCTACTAGGGTCCGAACCCCATGGGGCCGGCCCCTACTAGGACCCGAGCCACATGGGGCCGGCCCTACTAGGACCCGAACCCCATGGGGGGGCCGGCCGGCCCTGCAAGGAAGGAAAAGAAAAGGAAAGAAAAGAACAGAAAGAAAAGAAAAGAAAAGGAAAGAAAAGAAAGAAAAGGAAGGAAATACCGCCATGCGCGGGGGGAGGTTGCGTATGACGTCTGCACACACGCGGATCTGCACCGATCCCTCGATCCGACGCACAAGACGAAGCGCCCGATCGCCATCGATTTCGTGTGCGAAATCCAGCCATAATTGCCTCGCCAGAAAAGGAAAACAAATAAACGTTATTCCCCTCATCAATGGATGAATAAATCCAGGGTAATTATGAGAGAGATACAAAAGGGATTTAAAATTAAAAAGTTCTCATATCTCTCTCCCCACCCCTTTGCCTATAAATAGAGGGGGTGAGGGAATGAAGAAGAGGTCGAAGATTGAAGCCAAAGCGCGGGAGCTCTGCAGAAGAGGAGACGCTTCTTCACCGACCCAAGGCTTCACGAGGCACAGTCAAGCCTGTCCCGAGGGATCGGCTTACTGAAAGTCCTCATCAACGTGAAGACCATTGCACACGAAGATCAAGACTTCGACTCCGTGCACGAAGAAGAAAGCTCGGAGAAGAAGAACCCTTCGACTCCGAAGACGCCAGAAGCAAAGGCCGGAGAAGAAGCTCGGAGCGGCACTACCCCGTCGACTCCAACAAACCCTCGACTCCGATCAAGCTCCAAGGCCCGGAAAAGAGAACGAAGCGTCATCACCCCGTCGTCTTCGACAAACGTCTGCACCATCCACGAAGAAGAAAGGCTGGAACAGATCGTCTGAAGCGTCGCTATCCCGTCGTCTTCATCAACAAAAGCCGACGCTACAACCGTCGCACGGAGACCGTCGCTACCATCGTCGTCTTCATCAACAAAAGCCGACGCTACAACCGTCGCACGGAGACCGTCGCTACCCTCGTCGTCTTCATCAACAAAAGCCGACGCCACAACCGTCGCACGGAGACCGTCGCTACCCTCGTCGTCTTCATCAACAAAAGCCGACGCCACAACAGTCGCACGGAGATCGGTGCTACCCCCGCTATCTTCGAAAGCATCATTCGACTTCGATCACGCCAAAGAAGCCCGGAGAAGAAGAGAAGTCCAGTCGACACGCAAACCGTCGAAGCACCGGAGAAGTAGCCCACGTCGTTTGAGGAAGAAAATCGAGTTGACGCTGAAGCTAAAGCCAACGCAAGAAGCCAAAGCAAAGCCCCAGTAAAGCCCGCGCCAAAGCAACGCAAGTGCCAAAGCCAAGCGACTACGCCGGCCACGAGCAAAAGCACCGCACGTTCTAGCCGATACGACGCGAAGTCCGGAATAACAAAAGCATCGCAAGTCTCTCCCAGCTACGTCCAAGTGCAAGCGCCAAAGCAAAGCAAAAGCCAGAGCCACGCCGGAGCCAAGCCAAAAGCCAAAAAGCCGAAGCCAAAGCCAACGCCAAAAGCACGATCGACGCCGCGAACCGACGATCAAGGACACCAAGGTCAAGCAAGGAACGAGGAAGACACGAAGACCGAGGAACGAAGCTGAAGACCCCCTAGCCGAGAAAGCGCGAAGCACGGAAGGGACAAAAGAACAGCGGAAATTCCTTAGCCTCTCCAAAACCCTCGCCCTGTAAAGACCCCTGTCCTGGGCAACTCCTTCAGAGCTCTCGCACGAACACCACGTGGAGACGCGGATCAAAGGGATCCCCCAGAAGATCTTTCCCACAATCCACTGATCAAAACTCGCCGCAACCCGGACTTGCTACACCCGAGCCACCCGGGTCCCGGCCACACTTGTAATCTCGTGTGATTTGCAATAAAGACGACCCGCGCTTTTTTCCGCGTCCACAGATTTCTGGCACGCCAGGTGGGACCTCTTCTCCTTTCATCCGTACGGTTGAAGAAGCTGCTTGAAGTTTGTGATGGCCGGAACAAACAACGATGCGTTTGCTCCAAGCCTCTCACCAATCGCCGAGTCTCCTATACTCCGACACGGTGATCCAGTAAATCCGGAGGGTGATGCTCCTCCAATGGTGCGCGTCTACACTCGGCGTACTCGGACTCTTGCGGACGTCTTCGTGCCGGAAGCTACTACCGAAAATGCTCGCCAAAGCGCCGACGAGGCCCTGGTGCTTGAAGAAACGAGCCTCGATCCTGGAGTCCATGTCCAGAAGTTTGGGGAGGACCAGCCCCAACCCCGAACCCGTTCGGGTTCTCCAGCAGACGTTGCACCTCCCCTGCAGGGGGCAAACATCAATCATCAGCCAGAAGCAAGTCGGCGTAACTACGTCTCCGATAATGACGGCGAGAATGCGAACATGCAACATCGAGACGTTCTCCGTCACCATCCTCCGTCCGCTCTTCAGCTCCAAGTCATGCAGATGAACGAGCACATGGCGCAGATTACTCGGCTGATGGAGAAGGATCGTCACATCAGCACTCTGCTCCAAAAGCTAAGCGCAGAGGATGCTGCAGCAGTCGGCCAACCCGTCGCTTCTCCAGTAGCCGCTCCAGTTCCGTCTTCAACTCCCGCTCCTGCAGAGGTTATTCCGACGATTCAAGAAGCTACTCCAGCGCTCTCCTCGGCACCCGTCCCATTGGAAGTCGTCTCCCCAGCGCCAGCCTCGGTGGCCACACAACCTCCGGCAACAGCAACGATGAATGCTCAGCAAGTCCAAGCGTTGATAGCCGACATGATGCGTTCTCACGGCAGTGGCCTTCCTCCGATCACGGCAGCATACTCGAAGCCCTACACCACGAGGATCCAGCAGCTACGCTTCCCAGTCGGATTCCAGCCACCCAAGTTTCAGCACTTCGACGGAAAGGGAAATCCAAGACAGCACGTTGCCCACTTCATCGAGACCTGCAATAATGCCGGCACATATGGCGACGAGATGGTGAAGCAATTCGTCCGCACCCTCAAAGGCAACGCGTTCGACTGGTATGTTGATCTTCCTCCAGGGACCATCGACAGCTGGGATCAGATGGAAAGGGAGTTCCTCAATCGCTTCTACAGCACCAGACGAACCGTCAGCATGACCGAACTCACCGTCGTCAAGCAAAGGAAAGATGAGCCAGTGATCGACTACATCGACAGGTGGAGGAACCTCGCGCTGAATTCACGAGACCGCTTGTCTGAAGACTCGGCCATCGAGATGTGCACCCAAGGCATGCACTGGGGTCTGCTCTACATCCTCAAAGGTATCAAGCCTCGGTCTTTCGAAGAACTCGCAACTCGGGCTCATGACATGGAACTCAGCCTAGCAAACCGCGGGGACTCGAAGAACAAGGACTTCTTGAAGGTAGAGAAGAAGGACAAGCCACCGGCACCGAAACCGAAACAAGTCAATGTTGCCGACGTCGCTTCAACCTCCAAACCGCTCAAGATCGGTGGCAAGCCGGATCAGAAGAAGGGAGTCGCCATACCACCGCCTCCGCCGCCAAGACAAAGGATGACTCTCGAGGAGCTCGAAGCCAAGGAGTACCCCTTCCCAGACTCGGAAGTCTCCTCCATGTTCGACCAACTGCTGCAAGAGAAGATGATAGAGCTCCCTCCTTCGAAGAGGCCCGAGCAGATGCATCGCGTCGACGACCCTCTCTTCTGCAAATACCAACGGGTGGTAAGTCATCCCATCGAAAGATGCTTCATCTTCAAAGAAAGAATCATGGCTCTCGCTAAGCAAGGAAAGATAGAGATCGACTCCGGGGAGGTTGCTACGGCCAACATGGCGTCCATCACCTTCGGCTCCTTCTCGCCGGTACTCGTTGCCGCTCGACGAAGCATGCCCAAATTGCGCATCAACCGTCAAGCGCCAATCGCTAAGTCAGCTTCCCAGCCGAAAATCTCGAAGCGACGTCAACGTACTCCTGCGTTCTCCGAGGAAGAAACGCCGCTGCCCTGGGGGCAATCATCGCTCACGCCAGCACCTCTTCCAAGCAATACTGCATCCCAACGAGCGCTCCAAAGGAGATACGAGCAAGGAGATCCAGAAGTCGGTCTGCTGGGCCAGCCTTCGGGGTAGTTCGACTATTACGTCCTCTACTCAAGGCCTCAGTCCGTTCCAATCAACAAAATCAAGCCCACCGGCTGAGGATCGGAAGACGAGCCAGTGGAACCTCGAGAAGAGCAAGTCCCTTCCAGTCAAGCCATGTCCCAACGCGCTCTTCGGGAAAGATACGAGCAAGGAGATCCAGAAGTCGGTCTGCTGGGCCAGCCTTCGGGGAAGTTCGACTATTACGTCCTCTACTCATGGCCTTAGTCCGTTCCAATCAACGAAATCAAGCCCACCGGCTGGGGATCGGAAGACGAGCCAGTGGAACCTCGAGAAGAGCAAGTCCCTTCCAGTCAAGTTATGTCCCAACGCGCTCTTCGGGAAAGATACGAGCAAGGAGATCCGGAAGTCGGTCTGCTAGGCCAGTCTTCGGGGAAGTTCGACTATTACGTCCTCTACTCAAGGTCTCCGTCCGCTTCAATCGACGAAATCAAGCCCACCGGCTGGGGATCGGAAGACGAGCCAGTAGAGCCTCCGGAAGAACAAGTGCCTTCGAGGGAACCAGTTGCTGCTGTCGACCATCATCCTAACGAAGGGGAATCCACCGATGAAGAAGCATGGGTCATGCTACCGCGGCGGCGAAAGCCATGGCAAGAAAAGAAGCTCAAACAAGACCGTGTGATGAGGGGATTCACCAAGCGGAAGACCTACAAGAAGAAAAGCAAGACTCCGGGGAGGAAGGCGTTCAAGGTGCCGCCAGCAAGTCAAGACGATCTCCTTCAGCAGAGTCTTCCAGAGCCGACAACTTTGCAAGAGTTCTTTCCGGATCACTTCCTCCCAGCGGACCAACACATCAAGGTGTCTTGTTGCATGGTCGAAGTCCATGAGGCATCGGAAGGAAAGAACGAGAGCGAAACTTCTGGAGAAGGCGACTCCACAGATGAGGGAGACGGTTCCGACGAAGGGGGCACCGCCTCTCACGACGAAGCAATCTTGCACATGCCGCTTGTAGAGGCTTTGCATCTCCCGAAGAAGGCTCGCCTGGCAATGGCTGCGGCCTTGGCCGATCCGGATAGCTACAAGAGGAAGAGGAAGGACGATCAAAGGCGCAAAGCTGTGGCCTCGTGTGATGCAACGATAACCTTTTCGGATGAAGACCTGCAACTCGGGACGCGATTGCACAACCGGCCTCTTTACGTTTCGGGATACATCAAGGAGAAGCCAGTGAACCGAATCCTGTTGGACTGTGGCTCTGCCGTCAACATCATGCCTATCCAGACAATGCGGCAACTCGGCATTACCAACGACCAGCTCTCGCCCAGTCAATTGGTCATCCAAGGGTTCAACCAGGGCGGACAGTCCACTATTGGAATCATTCGTCTGAAGCTGTCAATCGGCCCGCTAGATACAACCGTCCTCTTCCACATCATCAATTGCCAGACGTCATATCGCCTCCTGTTGGGAAGACCATGGCTGCACGAGAATGGCATCGTGGTATCCAACTGGCACCAGTGCCTCAAGTACTACGAAGAAGGCGTGGAGAGGTGCATAGTTGCGGACGACAAGCCATTCAACGAGACCGAGGCACACTTGGCCGACGCTAAGTTCTACCAAGCAAAGGGCTTAGTCGCGGAAGTTCTTCCAGCTAAAGCCCCTCGAGTCCAGAAAATTGAAGAAGTAAAGAAGGATAAGACTCCTCTTCCCGCGAACCCGGCGCCACCTTCTGACGAGGCGAGACTCAAGGTCCAGCGAACGCCGAAACCTGGACAAAGAATGCGCATCGGCCCCGAGTCAAGAGCCGTGCAACATACCCCGTTGCCCGCCCAAGCGACGCCTGTCCTGCGTCTCGCGCCCCAGTGGCTCCGTAAATCCGAGCGATCGCCTTCTACTCCGACAAGGAAGCTGGCCCCGTCGTTATCTCAAGCCAATGTCATCACTTTGCAAGAAATGACGGTGCCATTACCCAGTCTGACGCAAGCTCCGAACCCAAGTAGACCCGTCGAATCGGCAGACCTCGAGCAACTCGGATTCAAGCCGAAAGGGAATTGGGGGCAAAACGCTGCCAAATTGCTGTTCAGAGCCGGCTACAACGAAGAAAGCGCCATGGGCACACTTCCACCAGCAGCAACTCCACGTGGGATGACGAGAACTCAAGCTCGGCTGTTTCAAAACGGAGAACAAATTCCCCCGAACCGCCGAGGCATCGGCTCCAGTCAAGCTCCGTTGGTCATCAGAACCGCAGCAAAGAAGACCTTCACCTCGAACTACATCGAGGCGAGGATGGTAGATGAAGCAGCTGAAGGATCGACAATCTCCGATGCACTCTCCACCTACTTCAGCCATCCAGACAGCAGGAGAAGACAACGACGGGCTCGATGCCAAGCCTGGTTCCGGAAGCAAACCAGAGGTGGTAAAGACTGGTCGAATCGAAAACGCACATCCGTGTTCGAGAGGCTCGGGCCAGTCAAACAATCAAAGAAGAAGTCGGCGTTCGATCGTCTGGGGACGCCAATCGAGGACTTCATCTCAATACCCACCCACCCACCCATGGCTGCCGTCAATCATATCTCCATTACGGATCCCGACAACGGTGACACTTCTACTTCGGACGACGAGTTGCCCAACGCCCTGCCAGTCCTCGAAGAAGGGGGGCAGTCCACCGTTGATGACTTGAAGGAAATCAACTTGGGCACAGAGACGGAGCCTCGGCCTACATTCGTCAGCACACTCTTGACCCCTGAGGAGGAAGCAGCATACACCAAACTGCTTAGAGAGTACAGAGACGTCTTCGCATGGTCCTACAAGGAGATGCCGGGCCTTGATCCCAAAATCGCAGTCCACCAGCTCAGCGTCAAACACGGAGCTAGCGCTATCAAGCAAGGACAAAGACGCTACCGACCAGAACTGGTACCCCAAATAGAAGGCGAAGTCAACAAATTGATCGAAGCCGGCTTCATTCGAGAGGTCAACTACCCGACATGGATCTCTAGTGTCGTCCCAGTTAAAAAGAAAAACGGCCAAATCCGAGTGTGCGTGGACTTCAGAGACTTGAACAACGCCTGTCCAAAGGACGACTTCCCTTTGCCGATCACGGAGCTAATGGTGGACGCGACGACAGGTCACGAGGTGCTAACTTTCATGGACGGATCATCGGGCTACAATCAAATTCGGATGGCACCCAAGGATGAAGAGCTCACGGCATTCCGCACACCGAAAGGAATCTACTGCTATAAGGTAATGCCGTTCGGCTTGAAAAACGCGGGAGCCACCTACCAGCGAGCTATGCAGAAAATCTTCGACGACATTATTCATCAAAACGTGGAGTGTTATGTTGACGACCTCGTGGTGAAATCCAAGAAGAAGTCGGCACATCTACAAGATCTCGAGCTAATCTTCAAGCGGCTTCGAAGGTACCAACTCCGCATGAATCCACTCAAGTGCGCGTTCGGAGTCTCCTCAGGCAAGTTCCTCGGCTTCGTCGTCCGACATCGTGGCATTGAGATAGATCAATCCAAAATTGATGCTATCGTCAATATACCCGCACCAAAGACAGTGCGAGACCTCAGAGGCCTCCAGGGGCACTTGGCGTATATCCGAAGATTCATCGCCAACCTGGCCGGAAAGTGCCACCCTTTTAGTCGCCTCATGAAGAAAGGAGCGCCGTTCAAATGGGATGAAGGCTTGCCAAGAAGCACTCCAAAATATCAAAGCATACCTACTGAAGCCACCAGTTCTATCAGCACCAGTTCAGGGAAGGCCGCTCATACTCTACATCGCCGCCCAGGAGCATCCTTGGGGGCACTCCTGGCCCAGAACAATGAACTTGGCGTGGAGACAGCTTGCTACTACTTAAGTCGCACTCTCGTCGGCGTATAGCTGAATTACTCCCCGATCGAGAAGGTCTGCTTAGCGCTCATCTTCGCCACAAAAAAGCTGCGACACTACATGCTAGCTCACACCATCAGACTTATCTCGAAGGCTGACCCCCTCAAGTACATCATGTCGAGACCAGTGCTTTCCGGACGTCTGGCCAAGTGGGCCCTGCTCCTACTTGAATTCGACATCACCTTCGTGCCACAGAAAGCAGTTAAAGGGCAGGCCCTCGCGGACTTCCTCGCGGAATACCCTCTCCCGGCGGAATGGGAATTATCAGAAGATCTTCCAGATGAAGAAGTGTTCTCCGTCGACGTTGCCCCATCCTGGAAAATGTTCTTCGACGGCGCAGCTAGGCAAGACATAGCGGGAGCCGGAGTCATCTTCGTCACTCCGGACAACGAAATACTCCCCTTCTCATTCCTGCTCTCGGAATCATGTTCCAACAACGTGGCATAATATCAAGCCCTACTCATCGGTCTCGAGCTGGCCGACGAAATGAAGCTTCAAGGACTAGAGATCTTTGGCGACTCTCAGCTCGTGATCCAGCAAGTCCTGGGGGCATATGAAGTCAACAAAGAAGACCTAGTGCCGTTGCATGCGCGGGCCGTGGAGCTCCTCGGCAGACTCAAGGCCGCTTCCATTCAGCACGTTTCCCGAAACCTCAACCAGCAGGCTGACGCACTCGCAAATCTGGCGGCTACACTCCCGTTTCCAGATGAACGTTCGCTCGTCGTCCCCGTCTGCAGGAGATTCGTGATCACCGAAGAAGAGGGTCCGCCCGAAGTACCGGTTCAAACCAACGCGGTGCATGTCCTTGAGATTAAAGAACAAGACTGGAGGCAACCGTTTGTGGAGTATCACGTTCACGGTAAACTCCCCGAAGATCCGAAGCGCAAAAGTGACATCCGTCGACGATCTCTAAGGTTCTACCACTTCAATGGCGAGCTGTACCGACGAAGCTACGACGGCACACTCCTGAGGTGCCTCGCGAAAGAGGAAGCAGAAGCCGCGCTCGAAGTACACGCTGGAATCTGTGGATCGCACCAGTCCGGTCCGAAGCTTCACTTCCGTGTCAGGAGGATGGGATACTGCTGGCCTACCATGATCAAAGACAGCTTGGAGTACGCGAGAAGATGTCAAGCTTGCCAGATGCACGGGGACTACGTCCGTCAACCTCCGGAGCCTTTACACCCAACAATCGCGTCTTGGCCCTTCGACGGATGGGGTCTCGATATCGTCGGTCCTCTGCCCAAGTCATCCAAGCAACATCTCTACATTTTGGCGGCAACGGACTACTTCTCCAAGTGGGCTGAAGCAATACCGTTGCGGGAAGTTACAAAGTACTCCGTCATCAGCTTTATCCAGAATGACATCATTTTCCGCTATGGAGTCCCCCGCTACATCGTAACAGATAAAGGGAAGCAGTTCAAAAATGCTGCCGTCAGCCAATTCTGCGCGTTGTACAACATTAAGCAGAATTGTTCGACGATGTACAACGCTCCGGCCAACGGCCTAGCAGAAGCCTTCAACAAGACTCTGTGCAAACTGCTGGAGAAAACTGTCTCGAAGACAAAGAAAGATTGGCACGAACGCATGGGCGAAGCACTATGGGCTTACCGGACGTCCTTCCGCACGCCGACGCAAGCAACGCCGTATTCACTCGTCTATGGTGTGGAAGCCGTTCTCCCACTCGAGCTCCAGATCCCGTCACTCAGGATAGCAGTCCAGGAAGGCCTCACCAGCGACGACAACGCCCAGCTCCGCCTAGCAGAATTGGAAGCACTGGATGAAAGACGCCTCGAAGCTCAACAGCGTCTGGAGTGTTATCAGGCCAGGCTCTCTCGCGCCTTCAACAAGAAGATTCGTCCTCGATCATTCCAGATAGGGGAACTGGTGCTGGCGGTCAAACGCCCCATCATTCTCTCGCATCGAGGAGGGAAGAAATTTGATGCCAAATGGGATGGCCCGCATTCCGTCAAGGAAGTCTACTCCAACGGCGCCTACCTCCTCACCACGCCAGAAGGGCTGACACTCGGCCCTATCAACGGCAAGTACCTCAAAAGGTACTATGCCTAAAGCAAGGCCACACCCCTTGTTCCAAAAAAAAAAAAATGAACTACGTGCGACTTGATCCCCCTTAGGGGGGTACGTAGGCAGCCTGAGAAGTTACTTCAGGTTCAGTCCGACCAAAAGAAAAAGTCAACAAAGTCCCATGAAAAGGATATGGCAAAACGAGGCGATATTATTAGATAATGAAGAAAAGGCAGTACATTGCATAAGTCCCGAAAAGAAAGCCACAATGAAACAAGGAACAACTAAAAGAAGGTGTCCAGAGCTTAAAGACGGCGCAGCAGCTCCTCCCTAGTCGCCTCCACTCGTTGAAGCTCCACGGGACGAGCAGCCAGAAGCTCGCGACGGGTTGCCAAGTCCGACTGCTGCTTCAGGTAACTCGTCTTCAAAGCGCTCTCCGCGGCTTTGGCCTGCTCCAGACGAGACTCCGCCTTCCGAAGTGAGGCTCGCACAGACTCTATCTTCCTCTGAGCCTTCGACAGGCTGGACGTAGCCTCCGCAAGTTGATGCTCGGACTGACTTAGACTCGCCTCAGCAGCCTCCAACCCAGAAGGGGAGCTCCCCTCCAGCAAAGCCCGCCGGGATCGATAAGCCTCACTATCGGCCACAAGCAAGGTCATCTGAGCGGCGAAAGAAGAGCTGTCAACTTTGAACTCCTCCAGGCTTGCGCAAAACTCCGCACCGTCCGTCGACCACCAGTCCTGGAGAGCGCCAAAGCCGGCATTTTGGAAAGGCTCCAACGTCGACTTGATATACTGCCGGCAGCTCGCAAGAAGGAACTCTGAGACTCTGCTCTTCGGCCTCAAATCCGGGCGAGGTGCCTCGGAGTAAGTAGGCAAGACCTTCCCTCCCACTGCAGCCGCAACAGGAGCCGCCTGCGCCAACGAGGGTGGCGGATCCGGAGAAACCGCCGCTACTGCTGCAACAACCGTCTCCCCCAACGGACACGGGGGTACAGTAACCGGGGAGTGCCGCTTGTCGACGCTCGAAACCTCGGCTTCCTCGTGGAAGGACAAAGCGTCAACGTCAATGTCGTCCAGGTCAATGTCGCCACTAGGGAAATTCTCCCCGCAAAGCCCAAGGAGATCCAGATCATCAAGAGGGATGTCTAGCCCACAGGCTTCGGGCACTTCCTGCGCGGTGCCAGTGGACGAGTGCCCAAGAGGCGCCTTTGAAGAGCTCGCTCCGCGCTCTACCACTATAACGGAATCTGGTCAAAAGGAAGAAACGATGCTCAGCGTGATAAAACTTCCTGAACGTAGAGGGCAAATAAAATAAAGAGAGCTTCATACCTGTGTGGTCAGACGAAGCAGTCCTAGACGGAGGAATCACCTCATCTTTCAGAAGTCCAGGCTCCTCGGCGTCCTCCATCAGACAAGGAACTCTCGGGACCATCCCGCGAGGAATGCACACTTTTCTTCTCTTGGGAGGGGCACCCTCAACTTTGGCCTTCGGGAAACAAGATGCCCCAGGAGCACTAGGAAGCTCGGCATCCAGCACCGGAACGGAAGAAGAGACACGACGAGCACTGGAAAGACGACTACAGCTCCTCTGCACTCTTTGAAGCCCCAGTCGGAGGCGGCGGTCCTCCACTCCCGCAGAATGATTGAAGCAGAAATTCCTGAACCCGCTACTCGCCAAGACGTCGACTGGAAAACTCGCAAGTAAAGGGGAAACTCGCCCTTCAACCCACTTGCAGTATTCCGGAGTGGCGGCGTCCCGAAACCTGGATTTGGCCTCAGGAAAGAAACTGCTGCTAGTCAAGCGAGCGTAGAGAGAAGCCCACAGACGGTAACCCTCCTGCGGACTGATGCGCCCCTGCAACTGCTGAGGCATGCCAGGAACTTCCTGTCGAAACCCCTGTTGGCGAGCAAAGCGATGGGGGGAGTACTGCTCCACCTCCACCACATCCCCCTTGCGCCAGACCAAGTAGCCAGGACGGCAGCTGACCATGTTCCAGTAAAGACTGTCCGGGAGCTCCTCGTTACCATACACAGTCGACCTCTCCAAAGGCAGCACCGAATGCTCCGACAGAAATTCAAAATCGACGCTCCCCATCCTCCTCAAAAGGGTGCGAGCACACTCTCTCGGACGCTCCCAACTGATAAAGAAGTTTAAGATCCCTCCTACCCCGGGAAGGAAAGGCAGCTCGGCTGGATGCCCGCGTCTGGCAAAGATCCCCTTCGAGAAATGCAGAGCTATCCAGCCGTACAAATAATGCAGGGGTCCGAACGCAGTCGACCGACCAAGCTCCTCCTTGGCCTTATCTGAGCCAGACAAGTCCCAGTAAGTCCCGCTGAGAGCCCGATACAAGGCGCATAGTATGGCCGGGGCTAGATTGAAGAGCTCGCCCCTCTCCATCCTGGAAGCGGCAAGGAAGGTCCCCGGACGAATAACCTCCCCAGAACACGGGAGCACGAACCGACAGAGGAAGATGACCAGCCCGGCAGCTCGGTAAACCGAACGCCACTCCTCGCTGTCGCGTTTCAAGCCAAGGATTTCCCAGGGGCACGGCTTCCCCTCCATTGAATGCTTCTCTCGGGCCAAGGAGTCGATAGGCCTCACAAAGGAGCGAAGCGGAGGTCTCTGCATCTGAGCGATCTTCCACATCGGGTGAGCTGAAGGCGCTGGAGACCTATACTCGCCTCTGAACCAAAAGTCGACCCAAGAAGAAGGACGCACTCGATCTGATTGATCCCGCGCCGCAATGATAGCATGTGCCTTGAACAGAAGAAGGCAAGAGCTCGGAGCGTAGCTGCTGTCCAGCAGATCCTTCAAGGCAGGCACCTCCTCTTGGTAGTAATTCCATACTTCGGGGCACCCGGAAACGATATGGACGTCGCGAAGCGAGATGCCTATCTCCCCCGCCCCAGTGAGGAAGGTGTTAGTTTCCGGACACCAAAGCTCACAAAGTGCGCGGTACATCCCCTCAGGACGACTGTACTCTCGACGAGCCGGCGCCAGAAATTTGGCCAATAAGTTCATCTCAGGTTCTGTGCCAAAGACCTCGTAGAGCTCGTCCATCCATTCGCGAAAGCCACAAAGGTACTGGACGTCTCCCCGAGGCCAAGAATCGGTGCCCCATCGGGTCAGCCTGGCGCATATCTTCGAGGCAACAACTGGCGTAGGCACGAAATTTTCATCACAGTGGTGGAACAGAAGACTCTAACTCGGCCGAAGAAGCCTCATGGAGATCCCTTCGTCAGTGTGAATCTTCTCGCTTAATTTCGGCATCCCACAAGTCGCATCCGCGACTCCATCTTCCGTGATGCGCTCGTGCACAAAGACACGGAGCAACGACAGAAGATCTTCCCGCCTTGAGTTACGGTGACGGCGCACGCGAGTGTGGGGAAAACAAAGACACCTCCTCCCGTCGAAGAAATCCTCGGCTATCCATCCCGGAGAAGTCAAACTCTCGAAGACGCGAGCCCTGGAGGACCATGAAGGGAGGCAAGTCAAGACAAATGCGTGCAAAAAAAAAAAAAAAACTAAGGGGGCCTGCACCCCTGTCAGGAGAACCACCCGACTCATCGGCCCGCCACCACTGGCACCCGAGCCTTCGCAATACGCCCCCGCGGGCCCACACTCCACCCGCGCCGATCCAGCTTCGCCGACACAATCGCGCCGGCCCGACTGCGCCGACACCACCCGTGTCGACCCATCACGCCAGCACCACCCAGCCAAAGCTGCAGCCACCTGCCAACTCGGCCCCCGTTATACGACTCCGCGTCGCTAGCTGCTACAAAAAAAAAAAAAAGAGCAGCAGTTGCCACTGGGGCCCGCAGCCCCGTCCCAATTAGAAGCCAACAGCAAAGAAGGAAGGGGGGGGCCCGCGGCCCCCCTCCTCCTTCGCCGTTCGACTCGGGGGCGCCGGCCCGCGACCCCGACCCGTTCGGGCCCCGACCTCCGCGCCGCGACCTCCGGCCCCCGAGCCCGACCCGTCCGGCCCCGCGACCTCCAGGGTAAATAAATCCAGGGTAATTATGAGAGAGATACAAAAGGGATTTAAAATTAAAAAGTTCCCATATCTCTCTCCCCACCCCTTTGCCTATAAATAGAGGGGGTGGGGGAATGAAGATGAGGTCGAAGATTGAAGACAAAGCGCGGGAGCTCTGCAGAAGAGGAGACGCTTCTTCACCGACCCAAGGCTTCACGAGGCACAGTCAAGCCTGTCCCGAGGGATCGGCTTACTGAAAGTCCTCATCAACGTGAAGACCCTTGCACACGAAGATCAAGACTTCGACTCCGTGCACGAAGAAGAAAGCTCGGAGAAGAAGAACCCTTCGACTCCGAAGACGCCAGAAGCAAAGGCCGGAGAAGAAGCTCGGAGCGGCACTACCCCGTCGACTCCAACAAACCCTCGACTCCGATCAAGCTCCAAGGCCCGGAAAAGAGGAACGAAGCGTCATCACCCCGTCGTCTTCGACAAACGTCTGCACCATCCACGAAGAAGAAAGGCTGGAACAGATCGTCTGAAGCGTCGCTACCCCGTCGTCTTCATCAACAAAAGTCGACGCTACAACCGTCGCACGGAGACCGTCGTTACCCTCGTCGTCTTCATCAACAAAAGCCGACGCTACAACCGTCGCACGGAGACCGTCGCTACCCTCGTCGTCTTCATCAACAAAAGCCGACGCCACAACTGTCGCACGGAGATCGGTGCTACCCCCGCTATCTTCGAAAGCATCCTTCGACTTCGATCACGCCAAAGAAGCCCGGAGAAGAAGAGAAGTCCAGTCGACACTCAAACCGTCGAAGCACCGGAGAAGTAGCCCACGTCGTTTGAGGAAGAAGATCGAGTTGACGCTGAAGCTAAAGCCAACGCAAGAAGCCAAAGCAAAGCCCCAGTAAAGCCCGCGCCAAAGCAACGCAAGTGCCAAAGCCAAGCGACTACGCCGGCCACGAGCAAAAGCATCGCACGTTCTAGCCGATACGACGCGAAGTCCGGAATAACGAAAGCATCGCAAGTCTCTCCCAGCTACGTCCAAGTGCAAGCGCCAAAGCAAAGCAAAAGCCAGAGCCACGCCGGAGCCAAGCCAAAAGCCAAAAAGCCGAAGCCAAAGCCAACGCCAAAAGCACGATCGACGCCGCGAACCGACGATCAAGGACACCAAGGTCAAGCAAGGAACGAGGAAGACACGAAGACCGAGGAACGAAGCTGAAGACCCCCTAGCCGAGAAAGCGCGAAGCACGGAAGGGACAAAAGAACAGCGGAAATTCCTTAGCCTCTCCAAAACCCTCTCCCTGTAAAGACCCCTGTCCTGGGCAACTCCTTCAGAGCTCTCGCACGAACACCACGTGGAGACGCGGATCAAAGGGATCCCCCAGAAGATCTTTCCCACAATCCCCTGATCAAAACTCGCCGCAACCCGGACTCGCTACACCCGAGCCACCCGGGTCCCGGCCACACTTGTAATCTCGTGTGATTCGCAATAAAGACGACCCGCGCTTTTTTCCGCGTCCACAGTCCTGTACTTTTCCCCTGAGTCTCGGGATCTTTCCTTCCCTCCTGCGTCACCCTCCTCGCCCTCCTCACTTCTCCATATACCCGTTATACCTCCGTACTCTGCTGCCCCACCCACGCCTCCTCCACCTCCATCTTCCCACCACCTACACTACCACCACCACCTCCTCCTCCGTCTCCCCTGCCACCTACACCACCACCACCACCTGTCACGCGTGTCTACGTTCGTCGCTCTACCGTTCCTCCCTCTGAGTTGGTTTCCGCTGGTACCTCCTCTCCACCTGCAGCTGCTCCCCCCTGCCCGGTCGCGGATCCTGGCCCTGTTCAGCGATACCCTACGCGCGAACATCACCCTCCTGCTCGCTATGACTACTCTCCTGTCAGGTTTGGCTACTCTGTGCTTACTCCTGCTTCATCTGACACTTCTGGACACTCTGTTGTTGCCTCCTACTCTCCATCCTATCAGGCCTTTCTTACAGCCCTTCACACCCACCGGGAGCCCCAGTCGTACCATGAGGCGGTTGTTCACCCAGAGTGGCGACAGGCCATGACAGTCGAGCTTGAGGCCTTTCAGCGGACCCAGACGTGGGATTTGGTTCCCTGTCCCACGGGCGTGGTTCCTGTCAGCTGCAAATGGATCTTCAAGATCAAGACTCGACCTGATGGGTCCATTTAGCGGCATAAGGCGCGTCTTGTTGCTCGTGGTTTCTCCCAGGAGTATGGGATTGACTACGAGGAGACGTTTGTTCCAGTGGCCCGGATGACTACCGTTCGCACCCTCTTAGCTGTAGCAGCTGCTAGAGGGTGGCCTCTACATCAGATGGATGTGACCAATGCATTTCTCCACGGTGATCTCTCAGAGGAGGTATACATGGCTCCTCCACCGGGCGTCCCTGCTCCTTCAGGTCACGTCTGCCGTTTACGCCGAGCCATCTATGGGCTCAAGCAGGCCCCTCGTGCCTGGTTTGAGCGATTCCGCAATGCAGTCCTGGCCGCCGGGTTTGTTGAGCGCCACTCCGACTATGCCCTGTTCACTCGCTCCTGCAGTCAGGGTATTGCAGTTCGTCTTCTCTATGTGGATGATATGATCATCACCGGGGATGACAGTGCCACCATAGCATCCCTTCAGCGTCACCTCCAGAGTCAGTTTGAGATGAAAGATCTGGGCTCTCTTCGCTACTTTTTGGGCCTCGAGATTGTCCGGTCAGCTCGTGGTCTGTTGGTCTCCCAGCAAAAGTACATCTCCAACATCTTTGTTGATGCTGCTTTTACTGACTCTCACACTGCTGACACACCCATGGAGCTCAATTTGAAGCTTCTTGCTACAGATGGTGAGCCGCTCCAGGATGTCTCCCGCTACCAGAGGCTAGTTGGGATGCTCGTCTACCTCACTTTGACCCGGCCAGACATTGCCCATGCTGTTGGCATTGTCAGTCAGTTTGTTCAGGCTCCACGTTCAATTCACTATGCAACAGTCCTTCGGATTATCCGCTACCTCCGAGGCACCATCGCCCGTTCACTACTTTTTCCCTTCACCTCTCCGTTGGTGTTGCGTGCCTACTCCGATGCAGATTGGGTAGGAGATGTAGCCACTCGCCGTTTTACTACCGGATACTGTGTGTTTCTTGGTGATTCTCTTATTTCTTGGCGTAGCAAGAAACAGGAGTCTGTTGCTCGCTCCAGCACCGAAGTCGAATACAGGGCTATGGCTTCCACCACCGCAGAGATTGTCTGGCTTCGCCGCCTTCTACTCGACTTGGGAGTTGTGATATCCAGGCCCACGCCTCTCTTCTGTGACAACCGGAGTGCTATTCAGATTGCTAGCAACCCGGTCTTCCACGAGCGAACAAAACACATTGAGGTTGATTGTCACTACGTTCACCAAGAGTTTCTCGACCATACCATCTCCTTGCCATTCATTCCATCATCGAAGCAGACGTCTGATTTTCTGACGAAGCCCCTTATGATTGCTCGCTTCCGATACTTTATCGACAAACTCTCGATCTATGATCCATCGTGAGTTTGAGGGGGAGTGTTAATGTATAGAGATGGGTCGGGTTACATGTACAGTCGGGTCGGGTTGTATGGGTGTACATGCACATATATATTGGGCTTGAGTCCCTCAATGAAGAGCATACCATTCTCTCCAGAGTCCAAACCCTAGCCTCCATCTTCTAACACAACTCAACCAATGTGGTGGAACATTGTGGTCTTTAGTGTAAAATCTTCTTTTCTGTGCCAATACATTGATCAAGTCGAAACATCATGCATAATAATTTTCCTTGATAGATAACAACATAGGCTGTACAAAGGGGTTGTAAAATGTCTTGGAAAACATTTTAACCTTTTTCAGCCCCTTACCAAAGCAAGGATCAACTAAATAGATATTTTTGATCTCTTCGAAACCCGTGACTTTGTTTTTCATTATACCCTACACCATGGATGTCTTGCTCAAGCCATTAACCCTTTCTTTTGCTCCCTCCAACTTATACTTCATTATTAAGGTAAATGTTAAAGATATGCACTTGTCATGTTTGTCCTAAGTTTCCTTTGCGAGTAAAGATTACCAAGTGCCTCATGATCCGAGTGATAAGAAATTCACGATGCAATAAATAGTATCTCTAATGCAATAAGTAATTGCTTAGGTCACATTCACCATGTCATGTTAACAACTAGTGCGAAAATGTGCGCGCGCGCGTGCACTCACGCACGCGCGCGCACACACACACAAACACACACACACACACACACACACATATATATATATATATATATATATATATATATATATATATATATATATATATATGGGTCAGGATCCTATGCGGTTATGTCTTAAAATTTTGCCTTCATTTTTTTTCCTTTGATTTTGATTTGATGCCCTAGAGGGTTTAGAGTGTGTTGATTTTTTTGAGGATGTAATCATTCCACAAAAAATCAGTAAATTCTAAAACTTCTAGGGGCATCAAATATATAATAAAATTTAACGGTTAAAAATGGGCGGTGGATAAAGTTTGTAATATTTGATGCCCCTAGAAGGTTTAGAATGTGCTTATTTTTTGTGGATATTCTATCTAAGGTGGGATGATTACATCCACAAAAAATCAGCATATTCTAAACCTTCTAAGGCATCAAATAACCTTGAAGGCAAAAAATGAAGGCAACAATTTAAGGCAAAAAATGAAGGCACCAAAAATGAAGTATCTTGGGTTACCAGTGAGTAACAGGGCTCTCCGCCGCGCAGACTGGCAGAAGGTAGTGGAGAAGGTGGAACTAAGGTTGTCGAACTGGAGAGGCAGACTTCTATCCTTGGGGGGTCGGTTGACTCTAGTCAATTCCGTTCTATCATCTATCCCGTCTTACTATATGGCCTTCTTCTTTCTTCCCTCTTGGGTTGTTAAGAAGATAGATGGGATCCGCAGTGCCTTCCTTTGGAGAGGTCCTGATGGGAAGTCCGGATCATATAATTTGGTGAATTGGGGGGTCGCCTGCAAGTCGCGGGAGCAGGGAGGTTTGGGTGTTCTTAATCTGCGAGACTTTAACAGAGCGCTTCTCGGCAAGTGGTGGTGGAGGCTCCAGAATGATCAAGGGGACCACTGGTCGTCTATCGTCAGAGACAGATACTTCCGTCGTTTTTCTCCTTTGCAAGCTCGGGGTAGACGATCGGGTACTTGTTCCTCTTTTTGGAAGGGTATTAGCAAAGTGGGAGCTCCTTTTCGGACTGGTACTAAGCTTTTATTAGGGGATGGCAGATCTATCAAGTTTTGGCTTGACCAGTGGGTTGGAGATATTAGCCTGGCTACCCTGTTCCCTGAATTGTATGACTTGGCTTAGGACTCCAAGGCCTCTGTGCGCTCTCAGTCGTCTTCTTCGTCTTCAGGCCGCTCTTGGTCGCTCAAATTTAAGAGGCGCATCCCCCCCTCTCTACAGGGACTCCTTTCCGATCTTCACAGCATTTTGGAATCTTTCTCCCTAAGCGATGCTAGGGATGCTTCGAGCTGGAAATGGAGCAACTCCGGGATCTTCTCGGTCAAATCGTTCTATCTTTTCTTCAACAACGGAGGTACTGTCTGCCCCATTGCTAGCCATCTTTGGAGATCTCCTTCTCCGCTGAAGACCAGAATTTTTATGTGGTTAGCCATAAGAGAGAGAATCTTGACGCGGGTCAATCTGAGGAGGAGGAATAACCCGAATGTCACTGATTTGTCCTGCCCTCTCTGTCACGGCCATAGGGAGGACGTTGACCACCTCCTTTTGCGGTGCTCCTTCTCTCGGGCGTTGTGGTCTATCCTGAAGCGGAAGCTGCATGTTCGAGGTCACCCGGCCTCTATCCGTTCCCTGTGGACGGTTTGGAGATCTAGGAGGGTTCGCAAGGCTCTTCGACCTGCTTGGGATTTACTTTCGATTGGGCTCTGCTGGAGCATCTGGAAGGAACGCAACTCTCGAGTTTTCTCGGGAAAGGAGGCCTCGATCCATACTTTTTGGGCTGATTATGTGGCGTTGGTTCGGAGTTGGTCACCGGGTTTTTCTGCCAAACTCTCTATTTGTATCCTTCCTTATCTCTCTAGCCTTTGATTTCTTCTTCATTAATAAAAGCTTGGGGTACGCTTAACCCCATCCTCTCTCTCTCGGAGAGGAATTTTCTCAAAAAAAAAAAAAAACAATTTAAGGCACAGGATCCTGACCATATATATATATATATATATATATATATATATATATATATATATATATATATATATATATATATATATATATATATATATATAGCCACATGGCCCACATCTCGCTACAGACGCTTTTTTATCTTTATTTTTATGTTCTAGTTTGTAGTAGCTTATCTTTCGGGTTCCATCGCCTGTCTTCAGACGAAGATCGGATGTCTGGATTGTCCTCTACAACTTTTTGGCCTACAGTGCGGGGTTTGTCGCACCCAGCCATTTTATGTTTTGGGTACTTATAATCTTAAGTGGATGAATAATAATCGTGCCATGCAGGAGGACGAGAGGCGTCAGATGATGCATCCGACGATGTGACGATAAGCAAGCCAATAACTAAAGCATCAAAGCCAAGTAAACAAGCATCAAAGCTAGTGAGCCTTATAGGCTTATTTAAATTCATCTGTGGGGTGCCCCAAAGAGATGTAACTGCAACCAATGTTAGTTTTTTCTGTGAAAAAACACACTCAAGAGGCGACTGCCTCTTTATTTTTCCTAACAAAATCCCAAACGGGATTTGTTTCCCGTGAGCAAGCCTGCGTGGGCCCCTTTTTCGTGAGCTCTCCCTTTGTTTCCCTCTTTTCCTGCTAACGCAAGGCTGCAACCCCCCTTCTCCACATTCCCCTTTTCCCGCGAATATGAAGCTGCAATCCCCCTCTCTCTTTCTCTCTTTCCTTGCGTTTTTTCATCATGTTTCCTTGTGAGGCCATGGTGGGTTTATAAAAGAGAGATGAAACCCTAGAAGAAAGAAGTTAGAAAATCTGAAAGCTTGTTTTGATCGTGAGGGTGTGTCCTTCGTTTGCCATTGCCTCCTCATGGAGTTCTTCCAGCTTCTTCTCTCGATCTTCCGTGTTGCTATCTACCTCTCCACCATTTGTCTTCATCAACATAGCTATCCGCATAGAGATCTTGAATCTCATGGATATTATCTTCCTTCGTCTTTTTGATATTATCATATTTTCCTTGGTTTCATGGGCTTTTGATCTCACCCCGCTATAGATCCGTAGTTTTTATAATCAACCCTATTCCCTATTTTGGCTTGGCTTGTTTGAAGCATCGTTTTCCAAGGAAGAGAGGAATTCTCTCTGTAGATATCCTTAAATGGTATGTTTAATTGGCAATAGTTGATTGCCTCTCTCTTTGACAAAGATCCCGGAGATATGTCCGTGAAGGAAGCTGAATAAATTCCAAAGATGTGCTATAGTTGGGAGTCCAAGGAAAAACCTAATGAAGGAACCGGAAGATGTGTATGCTTGAAGTTAAACCCAAGGAGAAGTTCGTGGTAAAGCTCGAGGAGTCCATGATGAAAGTCACAGATGTGTATTTGTCATTAGGGGTCCATTGTTTTGGCGAGTAAATTAGGTTGGACATGGATTTACCCGGGTAATCTCACTTTGTGCCACGTTATTTTGTCCAATGTCCCGAGTAAATGTTTTCCCAAGATTCATTTTTTCCTAGTTTGGTGGCACATTAGAGTACCACCAAAATTGGTCGGACATTGATTGCCCACTGAGGGCAAGACAACTGTTGCCGAGATCTATTTGATCCATCAAAAATTTAGATGGATTTGCCTAGCTGAAAAGAACATGAGACATTTAATTTCCCGAGACATCATTGTCCTTACCCATGAATGTCTCAAGCAAATGAATTTCCCATCCCATTTATGCCTCACCAAAAGAACAGACCCTAGTGGACATCTAGTGTATTAATGATTTCCTGGGACCAAAACGTCAATGAGTGACTACATTCATTAAGCGTTGAGGATCTTAGTCCTGCCTCAATTTCGGGATCCTTCGATTATAGTGTTGAAAAGCTACAACGTGCCAACGACTACAAAATTGAATCACCAAAGCTACTGAAGCAACATTATATTTCAACAAAAGATGCTGTTGCAATTTGCAAAGGGTCAATGTCTGCATTCATCATGATTCAGAATCAAGATCTTCTCCTGAGTCCTGAATCTTCTAAATGGAGGCGATAAATTTTATTATATAGGGAGATTAATGCAGGTGCCAAAAGGGGCCAATTCAATTTGTTATTTAGGTTCCTTGGTTTTTTTATTCTAGGTCTTTAAAATAAATTAAGTTAATGTTAGTTTTATTTGTTATCATTAGTTTTAGTTCTAGTAATTTTTATGATAGTTTTCTATCTAATCTATGGTTCCTACTTCCGTTAGAATTCTTTAGCCATAGGTGATTTCCAATTCAATAAGCATTCCTAATGGTTTTCTTAATTTAAGTAGAATATCTACTCAAAGTAATATTCCTTACATACTTAGGATTTCTAGTTATGATAAGATTCCCTAATGGCTTATTATGATTCATAGTTTATTAGGGTCCCTTGCCCAAGAGTCCTTGGTCTTAAACTTATTAGAGTTTCTTATTTTATTGCACTTTTTGGGTTTTTGTTAGTTAAATTTTGGAAAAAAAAATTGAACTCTTCTTTTAGTAGGAAAGTGTTTAAAAGAGACCCAACTTGGTACTATGCAATCAAAGTCGGTAGTCGGCCCTTAGTCGGCCAAGGGCCGACTAAGACTAGTTAGGACTAATTCGAGACTAGTCGGCCAAAGCTTATTCTAACCCCTCCCCCCTCCCTAAACATATATGATATATGAACTAGCATAAATGTCAATAAGTATATGATATTAGTCGGTCAATAACAATGCATGCCTTCACACTTCACATCATGGGTATAAATACATAAGTAACATAACACAGTTGTATTGGCTTTATGCCCATGTCAGAAGATTTAGAAGTTAGAACTAAGAATTCATCACAATATTTGTTTGCTAATGTTTAATCTGTGAAAATTTTGATTATAGGGTTATATGAATATCAACAAATAAACAATAATTATTTGTATATGTTTTTATCTTAGACTCTCAGGTCCTCAACAATGATTATAGGAAAGAGTCATAGTTGCGACTTAAGACTTTGAGTCAATGCAAAAAAATCCAAACAAAAATTGCTTACAAAGACTTCTTGCAAAAAAAAAAAAAATTTGCAGAATGTCGCCTATGGATTAGTCCCAATCGCTATCGGGATTCCGCCCAGCTATGAAAGAATCGGAACTAGTCGGTCGGCAAAATGTCGCCTAGGGACTAGCCTGGGACTAGTTGCCGACTAGTCCCGATTTTGATAGCATAGCTTGGTAGTACATTAGGTTAGGGAATTTAAAATCTATCAAGTTTGACTTTTGGTCAAGGTTCAAAATCATGGTACCGGTCGAACACTCGTCCCTCGATTGGTACTGGCTAGTACCAATTCATGACACTTTTATATATATCAGTGCACCTTGGCCTAGAGTAAGCGCAAACTAAATTGGCAACATAATAGTTATGTAGCCTAACACTAAAGAACTTGGGGGTAAATTAGAGAATGAATTCTCCGAGTTTAAGGACACACAATAGTCATATACTTTGAAATGATTCATTTGCCTCGGCAATGGTACCCTGAGACATTTGTGCTTAGTTGGGATTTCTAAAAGAGAGACTAACTAACTCGATTAAGATAAATCGATTAAGTTGATGTGATGCAGACGAGCCCACTACGTGCAGTTTTTCTACAGCTGATCGTGTATTTTCAACCGCGCCGGAGATCCAGGAACCCGATCGTCGATCCGTCTGCATCAGTGGAAAGCTTAATCGAAGCCCCACAGTTTTGGTTTTTATTTTGTTTCGATCCGACCAACGGATCTTTAGTTATTTCAGTTTTTATTTCTGGTTTGGGTAGGTGCGAGCCATGTTCGCATCCGGTTCGAGCCACAGATGCCGAACTGACTCATTTCCGTGTTAGAGTCTTAGCCGTAGGATCCTAAATAAGATTAAATCTCAATGGATGAGATTCCAAGAGAAACCAAAAATCCCAAAAAAACCACCCGACCGGTCCTCCCTCTCTCTCTCCCGCGGACACCCGACTCTCTCTCTCTCTCTTCCGCGGTCTTTTCTCTCTCCTCCCGCGTCCGTCTCTCTCTCTACCCGATCGGACTCTCTCCCTTCCTTTCCTTTTGTGTTTTCTTTTGGTTGTGCCCCTATAAAGCCTAAACCCTAATTGCTAAAGAGGGGAGATGAATAGATGAATTGAAACCCTAGAAACGGAGAAGCGGCTCGCTTGTTCGGTTTATCTTTTCCGACGAATTCCTCCTTGCTTCTCAACCTTTTCTTCCTTCGCAAGCTTCTATCCCGTCGCCTCGCCATTCATCCTCGGCTTCACGGAAGATCGACGTGGAGTTTCTTCTTCTTCAAGATCATCGTCTCGGCTTCTTCACCCCGTCTTCTGGATCACACCTCCCCCTTCCGCGCCATTCCTCTGCAACACGGAGTATCGGAAAGCTGCCGGCATTGACCTCAGCACGGTTTGGTATCATCCTTCGATAATTTTCATGTGATAAATCATCTTTTTCCAACCGGCCTTATTGCTGAATTGTCATTAGGGTTCCTAAGTATTTGGTTTTTCCGAAGATCTCATCCATTAGGATTCTAACTTTTAGGTCTATGGTTGTCTTTGATACATTGGCATTATTAATTGAGATTGTGGTCATCATTATTGCTAGGATTGGTTTATTATAATCTGAAATTAAATTATTCTCTTGACAGTTGTTATCACTTCTTTGAATTAAATCTGATTGGTGATGAATGAGTGCTGAAACGTGATTATAAGCATTGCTGAAATTTATTGATACATGCTGAAATCTGATTTTTATTGTTAAATTCTGCACTTGGATTCATTCAAGCATTCCGCATCGCATTTAGTTGATATCAGATCGTATCAAGTTGATACTTGATCGCATCAAGTTGGTATCAGAGCGCACTAGTCGTCGCGTCCTTACGCAACGGCCGGTCCTCTCGCATCATTCGCATCTTCTCGCGTTTGCTGAAATTTTTTTTATTTACCTTCTTTCATTTTAGTTTTGTACCCTGCATTAACTAGTCACACGCATCGCGTGAACGCATACATTTTAGGACCATCCCTTTTTCTCCCGAGTGAATCGATAGCATCTACTAGGCAATCTAGCATGGCAGGATCTTTGCCACCCCGCACTTGGCACGATGCCTTCATAAGGCAACAGGAACACATGGGTAGGCTTCAGACTCAAATAGAAAAATTGACCTCGGCCGTCACCAAATCCCGGAATCCACCTCGACCCCATCGGGAACACAGGACTAGAGCGTCGCCAGGGCATAGTGAGTTAGACCTAGAGTCAGGAGGAGCCAGCGCCAGTTCCTCTAATGGATCTGATAGGCGGAATAGCAGAACTCCTAGGAGATCGAAGTCCCATTGGGGCTGGGATCAGAGCATCAACATAGACATTCCTGAGTTCGGGGGTCGGATGGATCCCGAAGAGTTTCTAGAATGGGCCGAGCATATCGACCGGTATTTCGAGTGGAAGACAATCCCCCGCGACAAACAAGTTAAGTTTGTCAGCCTTAAACTGAAAGGTCATGCACTGGTTTGGTGGAAACAGTTGCAGACCGCTAGGGGTAGAAAAGGAAAAGATAAAATTTCCACTTGGACCCACATGAGGGAAAAGCTGCAACGGAAGTTCCTCCCTTCCGATTCCAAACAAAGTGTGTTCCAGAATTCGTCCTCGAAAGTATCCGAGCGCACTAGTCGTCGCGTTAGGGAAAAGAGCACAAATCTGATGGCAAACTACGTGCAGATCAGCCAAAACAGAAGTTGCCAAAACCTGCGACAAGAGCACGAATTAGTAGATCAGCCAGGACACAAGTCAGCCGATTGTCCTCAACGACAATTCAACCCACAGACAAATCTGGCGGACAATGACAAGGAAGAGGACAGTCATGGGTCTGAGGGCGAACACGTCAATGAGTTAGTCTTGGGGGAAGATGATATGACTGCACCACTGCTGGTTATTCACCAGTCTCCATCACCCCATGCACCTAAGGCTCTTCTGAATCAGAAACATTCCATACCCCCATTCGCTGGTTATCTAGTAGGGTGTTCATCTGGTTCACTAGCAATTGAGAAGGGATTAGACAACATTTTGCATTCCATTGCATGCACATCGCATTTAGAGTCTGTAGGCATTCATCATTTGCCTGACCTCCATACATTCATAGATCATTCATATGTGCATCCATATTGTCATCCAAGTGTTGAATTAGGCAATAACGACGATTTTGGCATGTTTGATCACTTTTCGATGCAAAATACTTATGAATCATGCGTTCAAATTTCAGACAACCCATCATTTTTAATTTTTCGAAATCATAACAAGTGGCATGATGAGTATTTTAATTTCTCATTTTTTTCACTGAATCCCGACAATGATTGCATGACATATCTTCGTCATCTAGAATCCACTTGTTTTGCACCGTGCGCAGGCCACCTCGAGCACCACATAATGCACCCGCAACCCATGGCCCTTCAAATACACCATTGCCAATCGCGCAAGCCGATGACCCGCAGCACATTATGCTCCCGCGGCCTTTCTTTTCACATGTCATCTGAATTTCATGTCAACCCAAATTCCTATTATCACATGAAATTATCTGAGTATTTTGATGATCTTATCGTGCCGCGGAGGATGTTGGTGTTGACTTTCAGGTCTTCGCTTGGCGTCAAGGGGCAGGGGATACGAGATGGAGTTGCTGCATACTTGAGGTGGATTACTTGGCCACCAGACCCGGGAGAGCAGTTCGAGCGGATTCAGCGGCTGCCGATACTACCAGGAGAGCCCCCGCCGGATCCAGGACCTTGCTCGACAGGAGTCGAGTTCTTTTGAGTCCGGGGGACTTGATGCAGACGAGCCCACTACGTGCAGTTTTTCTACAGCTGATCGTGTATTTTCAACCGCGCCGGAGATCCAGGAACCCGATCGTCGATCCGTCTGCATCAGTGGAAAGCTTAATCGAAGCCCCACAGTTTTGGTTTTTATTTTGTTTCGATCCGACCAACGGATCTTTAGTTATTTCAGTTTTTATTTCTGGTTTGGGTAGGTGCGAGCCATGTTCGCATCCGGTTCGAGCCACAGATGCCGAACTGACTCATTTCCGTGTTAGAGTCTTAGCCGTAGGATCCTAAATAAGATTAAATCTCAATGGATGAGATTCCAAGAGAAACCAAAAATCCCAAAAAAACCACCCGACCGGTCCTCCCTCTCTCTCTCCCGCGGACACCCGACTCTCTCTCTCTCTCTTCCGCGGTCTTTTCTCTCTCCTCCCGCGTCCGTCTCTCTCTCTACCCGATCGGACTCTCTCCCTTCCTTTCCTTTTGTGTTTTCTTTTGGTTGTGCCCCTATAAAGCCTAAACCCTAATTGCTAAAGAGGGGAGATGAATAGATGAATTGAAACCCTAGAAACGGAGAAGCGGCTCGCTTGTTCGGTTTATCTTTTCCGACGAATTCCTCCTTGCTTCTCAACCTTTTCTTCCTTCGCAAGCTTCTATCCCGTCGCCTCGCCATTCATCCTCGGCTTCACGGAAGATCGACGTGGAGTTTCTTCTTCTTCAAGATCATCGTCTCGGCTTCTTCACCCCGTCTTCTGGATCACACCTCCCCCTTCCGCGCCATTCCTCTGCAACACGGAGTATCGGAAAGCTGCCGGCATTGACCTCAGCACGGTTTGGTATCATCCTTCGATAATTTTCATGTGATAAATCATCTTTTTCCAACCGGCCTTATTGCTGAATTGTCATTAGGGTTCCTAAGTATTTGGTTTTTCCGAAGATCTCATCCATTAGGATTCTAACTTTTAGGTCTATGGTTGTCTTTGATACATTGGCATTATTAATTGAGATTGTGGTCATCATTATTGCTAGGATTGGTTTATTATAATCTGAAATTAAATTATTCTCTTGACAGTTGTTATCACTTCTTTGAATTAAATCTGATTGGTGATGAATGAGTGCTGAAACGTGATTATAAGCATTGCTGAAATTTATTGATACATGCTGAAATCTGATTTTTATTGTTAAATTCTGCACTTGGATTCATTCAAGCATTCCGCATCGCATTTAGTTGATATCAGATCGTATCAAGTTGATACTTGATCGCATCATGATGCTAATCTACTCTCTCTTTTCAAACCATTGTCATATGTGTGACCATCAAATTATCTCACTTAAACAAATACCCTTATGGTCTTAATTAATGCACTTGCCTATTAAAATTGATTTATTGGTTCATATTTTATGGTGTAAGAGAGAAGCAAGGCAAAATAACGGTGCTAGGGACAATACCAGTTGCGGTAGGGCTTAGACCGGTTCGTACCAGTGTAGGCTATGTTTTTGAACCTTGGTTTTGGGTTTGTTTTGATTGTTATATAAACATATGTAAAGGGAGTGATGAGTTCTCTTCTATCGAGGAAAGAATCTCTTTGAGAAGAGCTCTATTGGGTTAAATCTCTTATTTAGTGTGTTGTCTCATCGCTATTTTGGTGAAATTCAACATTATATCGATAAAAAAACTGCAGAAAATCAGAAAAATCCAAACTTCATGAAGTAGGACACCTATTTTACTAAGTCTTTTGTTCCTATTGTTTAGTATTCCAGTTCTAAAAGGTTATTAGAGCCATGGGCTCAAGATTATAAATAGAAGAGGGTTCTAAGCTGAAACTGAAAATCAGTTTTAAGTTCAAAGAAATATTGGTTGCTGAGTTTTATCTTATTTCATCCCTTATGAAAAAATTATCTTTGTTCCTCTCTCCTCTCTTTTGTGATTGATTATGGTTTTATCCATCTCAATTGGATAAACATCCAGCAAAGTGCTGATCAATTGGATCTAGTTCTTCATTACTTACCTTCTGTATATGCTTTGTTTGTTGATTACAATGTTTGACATTTTTCTTTGTCTTCCTTTTAGAAGGGAAACTAGACATAAAAGCACTTGTGTAGGAAAATCACTCCCGCACATCCCATGAGTTGCAATTTTTGACTGCAAATGTGGGTCCCATCCGTTATTGGTGTGGGATCCATATAGCAGAGCGAGGGGAGGCTGCAGCACGTGGTGGATGTCTGGACTATGATAGGGGGGACACGACAAATTGAAGCTTAGGAGTCGTGTCATATCATCACAGGAGAGCACCACATCACAAGGATAACTTTAGTGAGAGATTTGATAATCACTAATTTTTCGGAGTGTGGGATATATATATATATATATATATATATATATATATATATATATATATATATATATATATAGAGAGAGAGAGAGAGAGAGAGAGAGAGAGAGAGAGATGTCGAGTGATTCCTCCTGTCTCCAATTGCGTGAACCAATGGAAGGTAAAAGAAATACTAAAAAAAAATATTAAAAAAATCGAGGGAGATCCTAAAGAACCCTTATTGTTGAGGCGATAGATAGATAGAGAAATATTAAAAAAAACCCTGTCGAGCGATAACAACACGACAAAGATACATATTTCTCTCGGTGTCTTTGTGACTCCTTCCACGTGTACAACCGGGTGTTTGTATGTTTCAGAGAGAGAGATTGTGATTCCTCCACACCTCCAACTGACGATTGTGATTCCCTCTCATCTTTGAGCGAGTGAAGGAAAAGACGGATCATGTATGAATGTATTGAGAGATCTCTCTCTCTTTCTCTCTCACTGTACAGCAACCCAAACCCCCACCCCCCCGATCCCGACCTGACCCCTCCGGCTCCGGCAGCCCTCCGACCAAGACCCCGACCCCTCCGGCTCCGACGCCGGCGCCGATCACCCTCCCCGATGCTCCGGCGCCGACTGACCCAGATCCGGCAGCCCCCGACCCTCCGGCCTCCAGATTTGGCAGCCCCCTTCCCCTCCGGCGATCGTCGTTGGAGCCGTAGGGGAAAGGCGGTCGAGGCTGCGCCGGAGGGGAGGGGGTCGGGGCTGCCGAGGTGCTGCGCCGGACGGGAGGGGGTCGGGGCTGCCGGGGTGCTGCGCCGGAGGGTAGGGGGTCTGGGCTGCCGGGGTCTTGGTCGGAGGGCTGCCGGAGCCGGAGGGGTCAGGTCGGGATCAGGGTCGGGGGGGGGGGGTTTGGGTTGCTGTACGGTGAGAGAGAAAGAGAGAGAGATTTCTCAGTTTAATCCCAGCCATCCATCCGATTCAAACGGATGGCTGGGATCATTAGTAACAGCTGTTTGTAAGACTTATTAGTGAGAGTATCCCTCCCCTATATATATATATATATATATATATATATATATATATATATATATATATATATATAGGGATAGGGATTGGTGAACTTGAGTTCACAAATGAATGGTGAAACTTGGTTTATAACTTTATATTTCGTCATGTGTCCACTGAAAAGATATAAAGCAAGAGGGGACAAGACTTTACAAGGGATGGACACTGATAAGACAAAGCAAAAAGTAAAAGAAAACGCGTACACGTGTTGTTTGGAAAACTCAAGTTCACCAACCTAATCGTGAACTCAAGTTCAGCTTTCCCACCCTCATATATATATATATATATATATATATATATATATATATATATATATATATATATATATATATATATATATATATATATATATATATATATATATATATATATATATATATATATATATATATATATATATATATATATATATATATATATATATAAAAGAATGCTTTGGTGCGGTCCGCGGTCCGCAGTCATCTGATGAACCCATCGCGTGCATCGGATGCACGGAGTGGTGCATCGGACGGCTGCGGACCGCAGACCACACCTAAGCACTCCTATATATATATATATATATATATATATATATATATATATATATATAGAGAGAGAGAGAGAGAGAGAGAGAGAGAATAGGGAATATGGTCCTCCCCTCCACCGTACAAGCTGGTCCTCCCCTTTAAAAAAGTGACATGTGGCACCTTTCAACCTGAGTTGGACCTTAGTCAACCTTGGTTCACCCTTCCCAATTCCCAACAGTGAAAAATCAGGTTCTAAGAGTCATTTTTAGCATACCAAAAAAAATTATGTTTGTGGGTAGCAGATTATTATTGAATGTATTTCAATTTTATCGAATTGCTTTTAAGTTTTTTTCCCTTGAATTTTTGTCATAATCTCATTATACTGGATTGCCCATACATTCGCAAAAAAAATAGGTTGAAAGGTGCTGCAAGGCACCTTTTTAGAGGGAATGACCAATTTGTATGGTGGAGGAGAGGACCATACTCCCTATTCCCATATATATATATATATATATATATATATATATATATATATATATATATATATATATATATATATATATATATATATATATATATAGACACACACATGTGTCCCCGTATCCAACTTTTATTATTTTGCCGTGTCTGACTGTAGTGTCTGTGTCACAGTGTTCTAAAAAGCAGTCTAGGCGGCCGCCTAGGCACTAGAAGGCCCCCCACCGCCCAGCCTAGCCCCAAGGCGGTGCAGAACACTGTTGTCAAGGCGCGCGCCTAGGCGCATTAGGCGCCCGGAAACAGCTAGGCCCCATTGCGCCCAGGCGCACCTCAATAAGCGGCGGCCTAGGCGCACGCCTAGTTTTAGGCAATGATTTTTGTTTTTTTAAAAAGTAAAACCCAACTCGCCCTCATATTCTTTGATCATTTTGTTGTTGTATACTTGTTTATATTATGTGTACATTGTGTTGCATGCATTTGATTAGAATATGCTCAATTTTATGTTAGCAAGTGTTTGTATTCTATTTGTTCCTTTTATTGTTTACTTGTTTATACTATGTATGTGTCGTTGTGTTGCATGCATTTGATTACAATATGTTCAATTTCATGTTAGTAAGGTGTTATATTGATTCCTATTACATATATACCTGCAAGTATAGACTATATATATATATATATATATATATATATATATATATATATATATATATATATATATATATATATATATATATATATATATATATATATATATATATACTCGTGCCTGGAGAATGCCTATGCACATAAGGCCACACTTAGGCGCTCCTAGGCTCCCTCCGGGCGCCTAGCCTTGCCTTGACGCCTTAACAACTATGGCGCAGAAAAACGTTCCAGGCTGCTAGATGGGTCCAAGCGGGGCTAAGCGGCCGCCTACGACCTAGGTGCTAGAACGTGTGTAGAATGTAGATGCTATTCTATTGTTGGTAATTTTGAATTTATGGTTTGGATTGTACTAAAATTATGGATATTATCATATTATCTCATAATATGATGCTTGCGTTTGTTCTTGTTAATCTTGAGTTTATGGTTATGTAAATAATACCTGCTCTTTAAAATATTGATTGTGATAATCTTTAATTTATAATAATTTTAAAACATATATATTATTTATAATATCAAAATAATAATTGAAAAAATTAAAAAAACAAAAACGCCTGCGCTGCCTAGGCGGTCTAGGCGTTAGAAGGCCCCCCACCGCCCGACTAGCACCTAGCGTTTTTTAGAACATTGCCTTGTCGCTACTCGACAACCGTGTCCATGTCCACATATCATAGTGTATGTCTGCTTTTGCTACAAGCGTCCCATTGTTTGCAATTTCCTTTTGTTTTCCGGTTTATTTTATTTTGATTTGTTCGGGGAGAGGAGTTAGAATGTATAGTATTTAAGCAGAGTGACCTAGTTATACTTCTACTTTAGGCTATTTAAGTAGAGTCACACCTTGTTATACCTCTAGTTTAGGCCAATTGGTGAAAATGTTCAAAGAAGTCCAGACTATTTAATAAGAAGTCAGAACGTTATTTTCAGTGTGTGTTATCTAATAACGTCTCTTATTTTGATGCAGAATTGAACAAAGAACAGCTAATTTCAGGGATCTTACTACCACTTTCGAGGACTGCCACTCCCTTAGCAAACCACAACACCAGCTTCACTCTGCCAGATTTGAAGGGTGATCACGTGTCCCAGTCCAACAGTTTCTTCAGTGAAATGTGTGCTATGAATAAAATTTTCAATGAAGAGCAGAGGGTTAAAGCAGTGCCTAATAGTGATCGCAATGACACTGAGCGAGACCCTGATATGATCGTAGATGTAGGGGCATGTGCTGAGATCGATCCATTTGCAAGGATCCAACGTTCCAGATCAAGGCAAAGAGACTTAGAAATCCGTTCAAATACGAAAGCAAACAGCGCAAATCATCTAGGTGAAGGCATCATTATAAATGAACACACTGGCAGAATGACTAGGTCCAGGGTCGCCCTTGCAAAAGCTGATTGGGTGAAAGAATCATCAAAGTCATTGATTGTTCCCGATGAAGGCGGTGATAGAGTAACTTGCTCAAGATTTACAGCTCAGAAGCTTGATTGTCTTGGGAAGTCATTAAAACCAGCCAAGCCTGTAGACTGGGTTGAAGATGCCGCACATAAAGCAACTGAAATTGAAAAATATTCTGGGTCAGTGCTGCCTATTAATGTAGACAATCTCGTGTCTGATGCAGCCCGCTCTGCCCATTCAGGTTTGAAGATAACTCATGTTGTCGCTTCTGAGCTGTCAGAGACTCTTTCCTTGATTGAACCGAAGAAGCTTCTTTTTGATGGGATCCGAGAGTGTGGTTTAAATGAGAAGTCAGCCTATGATTTTGAAAAGGAAAATCAGGCTTATTCTCCTGGTAACCTTACAAAGTTGGAGATAGTCCAATCAGTAAAAGAAGATTCTTGCAGAGATCCTAAGAAAGAAAACAGTTCTTCAGCTAGTAGGCAGCTTCCGGAGGATGTCTTGCATATTGCAGAAAGGATGCACAGAGGAGTGGAAACTGACAGAATTTTAATTGGAGACCCAGAGGAGGAGAGAGTAGAATTGCATGAAGTAGAGGATTCAACACGTGATTCTTATCCCATATCTTGTGACGAGCATTTTCAGAAACCTGCCTTGTCGCCTGTAAAAGCAACCCGTTGCATCTCTGGAAATGCATCAACTCAGCCCTTCCCTATGAGAGATCGTACGCTGAACTCCAGCATAAATGTCCAGAGGAATGTTAGTATGAAATGCTTATCAGGAACACAAGTAGATAAGACAACGGAAGAACAATGCAGGGATGAACACATGAAAGAATCGAGTGCTGTAGTTTGTAAGTCTTTTCGTCCCCTACATAGTTTGAATAAGAACTCTGTTGCTTCTTTCGAAAAGGATCCTGAGAAAAGTTTTTCTGATACCGGTTTTAAAAATTCAGAGACCGTGCAGTCAATGAAAGAATTATCCTGGAGGGATGCAATAACAGCACACGTTTCTCCAGAGAATCAGCAACTTCAGGCCGAGGATGTCTTTTTCACCGGTGAAGTCATGAGTAGAGAGGAAGCCAAAATTTCAGGTGGAGGCCAAGAGGAGGGTAGACTTGAGTTACTTAAAGCAAAGGTTATAAAAGAACCAGTTGAATCTCCTGTTCAATTGGAAAATACTTGTCACTGTGATGGTTCAACAATATTTTTCTCTGAATCAAATGAAGTGCTCTTAGAAGCTGAGGAAGCTAATACTGCTTCGATCGAAGTTGAGAACAATAGTGCTTCCCAACCGCAATCTATTTCAAACGATGGACGGGATTTTCTGCATGCTGAAAATTCATTAGATTGTGAAATCCCCAAATTTTCTCGCTATTATGAAGAATTTATTAAGGAGATGGAAACATGTGGTGGAGAGAAAAGTTTGGCTACAAATTATACAGCTGGCCTGTCACACTATCATGATGATCTAGTTGGTTGCGGTGAGAGCATGCCAGAGTTGGAGGGGTTCAGCATTGATGTTTCTTCTCCATTGGACGATGAAATTCTTATTAACAGTTCAGATCTTACTTGTTTTAGGATCGATGAAGTTTCCAGCGGTACTGAAAGAAATGCTCACCTTGATGAATTAGGCACTTCTGAAGAGATGGTTGGCTCAAGAGGGAAGTTCTCAACTAACAGAAAATCACTTTTTGATATAACCGCAGCATATACGAATTCACCAAATTTTGTTTCTGAATCCGAAAAGTTTGTTGAAAGAGGTAGTCTAGACTCCGTGAACACAGAATCTTCCTTCGGAACTCACATGGGTCTGGGAAATGGATATTCCAAAAATCAGAGGACCAAGCTTGAAGCTAAGGAGAACCTTCCTAACAGGCCAAGTAAGCAAGAAATGTCAGTGAAAGCAAATGAAAGGAATAGAAGCCAAGCGAACTTGGAAAAAGGGTGTAAGCCTAGCAATATTGTATCCTACCTATCCTCTTTTGTCCCTATCGTACGGCAAAAGCAACAAGAAGCTGCACCAGTGAAAGGTGATTCCTTTTCTGTTTCATGTTCTTTCTTTTACTACTGTAAATTCCTTTAGTGCTTCTATCCAGGGCCCCAATGAAAGGGGATATTACATGTTTACTAATGGATTTCCTCTTCTCCTGAACTCTTCCACACTCAAAGGGATCTTGATGGTTGTTCCTTGGTTTCGTGCTTAAACTGCATTACCAATAGGCTTAGCCCTTTGACCTGCCAAATGACTTCTAGTTATATGGCAATGCCCCTTTTTGTTTAAAGTTGCCCTGGCCAGGAATTCCACCTCTACCTCGGTTGATAGAGGATTGATGTCCGGTGGAGAGAGATTTGTGAAATGTCGTCTATGTCTGATTCGCCATATTTTTTTCTTTTAGCCCATGACCATTGTTAGGAGATGACGGCTAGGGTTTGGAGAGAATAGAATGAATCTCATTGAGGGACTGAAGCCCAATAAATAAGTACATGTATGCACATAGAACCCGACCCGACTATACATAGAACCCGACCCGGTATATACATTAGCACTCCCCCTCAAACTCACGGTGGATCATGTACCGAGAGTTTGCTTATAAAATGACAAAATCTAGCAATCGTCAGGGGCTTTGTGAGAAAATCAGTAGTCTGCTCCGTTGAGGGAATAAACGGCAAGGAGATTATGTTTGCAAGAAACTCCTGCCGAACATAATAACAGTCGATCTCGATGTGTTTGGTCCGCTCATGAAAAACCGGGTTGCTAGCAATTTGAATGTCACTCCGGTTGTCACAGAATAGAGGTGTAGCCCCCGAAATCCTGACTCCCAAGTCGAGTAGAAGACGTCGAAGCCAGACAATCTCGGTAGTGGTGGAAGCCATAGCTCGGTATTCGGCTTCGGTGCTGGACCATGCAACAGACTCCTGTTTCTTGCTGCGCCAAGAAATGAGAGAATCACCAAGGAACACGCAGTAGCCGGTAGTAGATCGACGAGTAGCAACATCGCCAGCCCAATCGGCATCTGAGTAAGCACGCAGAACCAGTGGAGATGTGGAGCGAAACAGCAGCGATCGAGTGATTGTGCCACGGAGATACCGAATAATTCGAAGGACTGCTGCATAGTGAACCGAGCGAGGAGACTGAACGAACTGACTGACAATACCGACGGCATGGGCAATGTCAGGCCTAGTCATGGTGAGATAAACGAGCATCCCAACCAGCCGCTGATAACAAGAGATATCCTGGAGAGGCTCACCGTCGGTAGAGAGAAGCTTCAAGTTAAGCTCCATAGGCGTGTCAGCAGTACGAGAATCAGTAAGAGCAGCTTCGGCAAAAATATCGGAGATGTACTTCTGCTGGGAGATCAACAATCCTCGAGCTGACCGGGCAATCTCAAGGCCAAGAAAGTACCGGAGAGGGCCGAGATCCTTTATCTCAAACTGGCTCTGGAGGTGACGCTGAAGGGAAGCTATGGTAGCACTGTCATCCCCGGTGATAATCATATCATCCACATACAGAAGTAACACAGCAATACCCTGACTGGAGGAGCGGGTGAACAGAGCGTAGTCAGAGTATCTCTCAACAAATCCAGCTGCCAGAACTGCACTGCGAAAGCGATCAAACCATGCCCGAGGTGCTTGTTTGAGCCCGTAGATAGCACGGCGTAAACGACAAACGTGCCTTGGAGGAGCTGAAACGCCCGGAGGAGGAGCCATATATACTTCCTCGGAGAGGTCACCGTGGAGGAACGTATTGGTGACATCCATCTGATGGAGAGCCCACCCTCGAGCAGCTGCCACAGCTAAGAGGGTGCGCACAGTAGTCATCCGAGCAACTGGAGCAAACGTCTCCTCGTAATCAATCTCATACTCCTGTGAGAAGCCATGAGCAACAAGGCGGGCCTTGTGCCGCTCAATGGATCCGTCAAGTCGAGCCTTGACCTTGAATATCCACTTGTAGCTCACAGGCACCACGCCTGAGGGACAAGGCACCAAATCCCATGTTTGGGTCTGCTGAAAAGTCTCAAGCTCAACTAACATGGCCTGCCGCCACTCTGGATGTAAAGCTGCCTCACGGTACGATTGGGGCTCCCGATGGGTGTGAAGAGCAGTAAGAAAGCCCTGATAAGATGGCGAATAGGAGGCAATGGCAGAGTAGCCAGAGGAGTCAGGAGAGTCAGAGGGAAAGGCAGAGTAGCCAAACCTGTCCGAAGAGTAGTCATATCTATCAGGAGGGTGGTTCGCGCGCTGGGTAGCGCCGAACAGGAGCAGGATCCACGACCGGGGAGGAGGGGACAGCAGCATCAGGCGAGGGAGTACCAGTATGAACCGACTCTGGAGGAGGAGCTGCAGACCGACGAACATAGACACGAATAATAGGTGGTGGTGGTGGTGGAGGTGGCGAGGGAGACGGAGGAGGAGGTGGTGGTGGTGGTGGTGGAGGTGGCGGGGAAGATGGAGGTGGAGTAGGTGTGGGTGGGGCAACAGAAAACGGAGGTAGAACAGGGATGTGGAGAAGTGATGAGGACGAGGAGGGTGACGCAGGAGGCAAGGAAATATCCCGAGACTCAGGGAAAAAGTACGGGACATCCTTAACAAAGGAAACGTGACAGGAGACACGGATCCGGCGAGCCAAGGGATCGTAACAACGATACCCCTTGTGCTTCCGACTGAGCCCCAAGTGAACACACCTAACAGACCTCGCAGAGAGTTTGGTGCGCTCATGGGGAGGAAGAAGAACGAAGCACGTGCAGCCAAACGTGCGAAGCAGAGAGTAGTCAGGTGGCTGAAGTGAAGGCGCTCATATGGGGTGGCACCTAGGAAGCACGGACACTTCATCAGGCCACCCGCACCTGTGTCGGACACGTGTCGGACACGGACACGGCCCGGACACGGCCTGGGTGCGTGTCCGACACGGCCCCGACACGGGTTGCTGGTTTTTAATGGGTTTGGGCCTTGGACACGGGCCGGATTCGGGACGGACACGGGCCGGATTCGGGATGGACTCGGGCTGGACACGGACGGACTCCGACTTAGGTTTTTTTTTTTTTTTTTTCTGTGTACTCGACTTGACCCGACCCGAACTTATTAACCCCCACCCCCCGTGCTCTCCTCTGTTTTGCACGAGCACTGAGGGGGCTGAAACCCTAGCCTGTCGACGCCGTCGATCCTCCGACCCCTCCGCCGACGCCCAGGTACTCCGACCCCGCCGCCGATCCGCCGATCCCGCTGCCGACGCCCAGCTACTCTGACCCCGCCGCCGGTTTTCCCAGGTACTCCTTTCTCTTCCTCTCATTTCTCCTTTTTTTTTTCTTTTTCCTGATTCGCTTCCTTCTCTTCTTCCTCCTCTTGTTCCTCTGCTCCTGTTTCTTCCTCTTCGCCTTCCTCCTCTCCTGTTTATGCATTCAAAAACAAAAAAATTGTGAGTTTTTTTTTTAAGAATGTTTTTTTTTTTTTTGAAGAATTTTTTTTTTGAATATAAAGACATGAATCAGTCATGACTGATTCCTATTTATGCATTCAAAAACAAAAAACTATGGATTTATATTCTACATAAAACAATGAGTTTTTTTTTTAAAGAATGTTTTTTTTTTGGAAGAATTTTTTTTTTGGATGCAAAAACATGAATCAGTAAGACTGATTCAAGTTTATGCATTCAAAAAAAAAACAGTGGATTTGTTTTTACATAAAAGTATAAAAGAAAGTTTTTATTTTTAAAGAATGGTTTTTTTTGAAGATTTTTTGTTTTTTAATGCATAGACATGAATCATTTAATTGTTTTTTAATGCATAGACATGAGTCACTCAAGTGTTTTTTATGAAGAATTTTTGTTTTTTAATGCATAAACAGTGTGTTGTTTTTTGTTCTTCATTGTTAATTACTTGTTATTTGTTAATTAGTTACTGCCATAGTTACATAGTTGCATATTAGTTGCTTGAACTTGCTTCCATAGTTGTTTGCTCCAGAGTCTAGTTGCTTGCTTCATGTTTTTTTTTTTATGGTCCTTTTGGATGTTTTGGTTGTTGAATTATGGAAATATGAAACGTATGGTTGTCTAATGTCTATCTCTACTTATGCGTATTGAGGATCTCGGCTCTCGCTTGTCGATTGGAGTATGCACAAAATTTCATTTTGTTGTTTCCTATGGGTTTTTTTCGTTATTGAAATATATATGAATTATAACACATAAAATGTTAAAAAAAATATTAATTTATTTTGCCGTGTCCCCGCCGTACCCGTGTCCTCTTTTTTTAGGATTTGCCGTGTCGGCGTACCCGTGTCGTGTCGCACCCGTGTCCCCGTACCCGCATCAGTGCTTCTTAGGGTGGCACTGGACAGAGCAGACGACGGAGTGATATTGATGAGGTGGACAGCCGTCATGACAGCTTCAGCCCAGTAGGAGTGAGGAACAGACGCAAAGAGAAGCAAAGCTCGTGCGGTCTCAAGGACATGACGATGCTTGCGTTCGGCAACTCCGTTCTGCTCATGGTTGTGGGGACAAGACTGCTGGTGAAGAGTGCCGTGAGATTGAAGAATTTCACGCATCTCAGAGGAGAGATACTCCTTGGCACAATCAGACCGAAAAGTCTTGATGCGCCGACCAAACTGAGTATGTATCATAGTGGTGAATCGCCTAAAGATGTGAGGGACTTCAGACCGGTGACGCATAAGATAAACCCAGGTGCACCTAGAGTAGTCATCGATAAAACACACATAATACATGAAACCAGAAATAGATGTAACAGGTGCAGGACCCCAAATGTCAGAATGTACTAAATCAAATAAAGCATCAGATTGGGAAGCACTAGCAGAGAAGGGAAGAGTTAGATGCTTTGCCAGTGTACAACCCGTACAAACAGAGAGAGGGGAGAAGGACGCTCGACCCAAAGCGCCTGAACGGAAAACGCTTTTGAGTCGATCACTCGATATATGACCTAAGTTAACCTTCTGTGCCACAGGTCGGCATCAGAAGTAACAGACATGACAGACGCTACAGGAACAGAAGACACATGTAGATGGTCCAGCTGGTAAAGTCCTCCTGCTCTACGGCCGAGCCCAATCTTTTGACCCGTCCGCGAATCCTACACAACACAAACAGAAGGGGTGAAGGTGACAGTTAGTCCAGAGTCGCAAAGAGAGCTGATAGAAATCAGATTAATGTTAAGACGGGGGACATGATGGACATGAGGCAGGGTCAGGCGACCAGAAGGATCAGAGGTAGTGGTGATGGATCCACATTGCGGAATAGGGATTAAAGTCCCATCCGCATGCGGACCTCTAGGTGAGTGGGAGTAGAACAGTCAGTGAGTACAGTGGAGTCAAAGGTGAGGTGACAGGAGGCACCCGAATCGAAAATTCATGGAGCTGTAGTACCAGAGGTGGCAGACAAGCCGTGAGCAGTCGCGGAGCCGGTGGAGGCTAGGTGGCAAATGAGCTACTCGAGGCGCTGAAGACGGTCCAGCTCAGGCGCGGAAGAAGGTGCAGTGGTAGTAGTGGAGAGCGTCGATGGCTCTACAGTAGCCGCTGTACCACTAAAGTGGCGGAAGGAGTACGGACCACGTCCCCGGCTCCATCCACCATGACTGCCTCATCGATCGTCCCGAGAAGCAGGAGCCCAGCGTGATGCTTTCTCATCTGGACCCTAGCGAGGGTTGCGTGGAGGACGTGTAGGACATTCACGCTTCATGTGTCCGGACTCCTTGCAGTAGTGACAGAAGACAGCCTCATCAGAGAACCCGGCCGCCAAGACGGTGTCGGAGCTAGGAGCAAGTGGAGGAGGACGAGTGCCCTAAGTCTGAAGGCGTGTTTCCTCATCGACCAAGGCGAGCAGAGCATCCTCTAGCCGAGGGAGTGGCTTACGATGCAGGAGCTGAGTAGCGATGAGAGTAAAGTCCGTCCGAAACGCTACCAGGAACTGGTGCAGGTGGCCCTCATCAAGGTAGTGCTGGAAATCCCTACCCGGGATCAGAGAGTCCAGCTCATGCCAGTAGGCACTCATCAGACTGAAGAAGTCATGAATCATACGCTCCCCCTGACGAGCAGACTGCGAGTCACAGATAAGCTGATGCCAGCGGACGCCACCGCGCGGGAGAAACCGGTCCCGCAGATACTTCCACATCGCACGCGCTGTGGGAAGGCGGCCGATGGGAGCAAGGAACGGACGAGCAACGGAGTCCAGGAGATAGGCCTAGATGGCCTGATCGTGGCGACGCCATGTGAGAGCAGCAACCGTGGCTGTCGTGGTAGCAATCGTAGCAGAAGACGCGGCACTGCTGGTGACAGAGGAGGAGCCGGAGAAGACAGCTGGAGGAGGATCATCGCCGGTGATGTGACCCCAAAGATCGCGACTAGAGAGCGCGGTCTCAACGGTGAGTGACCAATCAGGCCAGTCGCTGGCCAAGGACAACTGAAAGGTGACCGCCTTTAGCGGTGGAGAGATCGCAACGACGGACGGCACTGGAGGAGACGCCATGGAGGAAACTCAAAGGAGAGGGGAGGGGTCAGGGGGGCTAGGGGGGCCTGTCGGGCGGAGGGAGGGGTCGTGAGGGTTGATCGGAGGGGGTCGGGCGGGGGGAGAGGAGAGGCGGGGAGGTGCGGGGGGGGCAGGGCGGGCGGAGGGGAGGTGCGGGGGGGCAGGTTGGGCGGAGGGGAGGTGCGGGGAGGTCGGAGGGGGGCTGCCGGGTGAAGGGGAAGACCGGAGGAGGGCTGCCGAGTGGAAGGGGGATACCGGAGGTGGCTGCCGTCGTCGCCGTCGTCGCACGAGAAAACCCTAGAGCTCTGATACCATGTTAGGAGATGACGGCTAGGGTTTGGAGAGAATAGAATGAATCTTATTAAGGGGCTGAAGCCCAATATATAAGTACATGTATGCACATAGAACCCAACCCGACTGTACATAGAACCCGACCCGGTATATACATTAACAACCATAAAGGTGGGATAAGACTTTCTTCTCTAGGTTAACATGTATGGAGATGCAGTGGTCACCTATTGGATACTACCACACAAGGATTCCGTAAAATTACCTCTGATTGTAGTTTGATCTTGTAAATTTTGCAGGGAAAATCTGCTTGCTGTTCCGTAGTATTAATTCCTGTAAATGGTTTTATCATTTGTTATGAACTTTTAGTTGTTGTTTGTTAATGCATAATTTTTTCTCCGAACAAGTTCTGTGTAGTTGATTATGACTGTCATGCCCTACAAATTGTAAGAGGAGGAAAACCACGATCAGGCTGTGTAGTATAAAGACTGGGAAGATTGTTATGGCTTAATCTGATTGCAAAGCGCAAGGGATTATATGTAAACTCAAGTGGTCTTACTAGTAACTTGACTCATTTAATTGCTTTTTATAAATGGCTCACTGTTTATCACTGCTTGAGCTAAATGAAAATTTCTCTTGATGCCTTACTAATATTATGCATGTTGCTTTGCAGGGAAGAAAGAAATTAAAGTTAAGGCACTGGAGGTTGCTGAAGTTGCAAAACGTCTCGAAGAAAAGAAACAGAATGAGTGGGAAACGCGGAAAGCCACAGCTAAGTTAGAACGAGAAAGGTTGGAACAAGAAAATGCTAGAAGATTGGAACTCAAGCAAAAGCAAAAAGAGGAGGAGAAGAGGAAAAAGGAAGCGGATATTGCTGCAAGAAAGAGGCAGAGAGAAGAAGAAGAAAAGAAGGGAAAGGGACGGAAGCGTAGGTGTACTGAAGAAACACGAAAACAACAAAGGATGCAGGAGGAGAGATTGCGTTCCGAGAAAGAGGAGAATGAACTTCGTCGCAAGGCTGTAGTAAGATACTTTACCAAGTTCTCCATTAATGTCAAAATCCATAGACCATGCTCTTTATCTAAGCATAAATATGGTGACTCATAGGATGAGAATGAAATGAGGAAAAAGGATCAAGGTGGAGAGGCAAAGAGGAAACGGAAACCAGAAAGCAGAGTTACTGGATGTCAGAAACCAGCTGAAGCTGAACCTTGTGCTACCAATATTGTACAAGAGAATCTCGATCATCGTGCTAACACTCTTGAAGCTAACGAGGCATCTAGGAATCGAAAAGATGCCGAGAAGGTATTGTTTCCTTAAGTCTAAATTTTTTGTTTATTCATAAGTAGAATCTTTTTCTTTCGCAGAAACAAATTTTGCCTTCATAGGATTCAATTTCCTTTATCGCCCCTGAATATTATTGTATTTGAATTGTCAATTCTGGATTTGTTTCTCACAGTTCCTGGGACTTCTCCAAGTGAAACAAGATGGGAACCCTATTGTGATCGAAAGCCAAGATATGCTGTCGTATGAGATGTCCCCGTACATGGACTCCGATGATGAAGATGGAGAAGAAGAAAGCAGGCGTAAAAGGAAATATATTCCTTTGTGGGCAAGGTGAATAGTGGTTTTCTGTCGAGCATCCGATAGATAGAAACATTTATTTTCTTGGACAAATTCTGTCGATAGGGTTGGATGGATGTATGCTGTCATTTATTACAAGCTAGCTGGACAATGAACGAGATAAACAAAACTAATTAAATGCAGCACTGGTTTGTTGCAGGAGAGAACAAATCAATGCGATCATACTCTCAATGAAAGACCGGGACCCATTGGAGATTTTCTCTCGTAAGCGATTTTTCGATCTAAGCGAAGGTAAACTCCAGGGGTTGTGGCGGTTGTTATTCCATGATATATATAATTTTTTGTTGGTGAACAACTTGCACAAGCTAATGCCCACGCTTTGCAGTTCTTTTGCCTCGCATCCGTAGGCGGCCATTGTGACGGGCATGTAAGTGGTTGGTCGATTCTTTGTAAAAGAGGTGGAGCTGCGGAACCGCCATGGATTGTGTGCCTGTTGTGCCATAAGGTAGCCTGCTGTCATTGTCTATCTTCTGAAGTTCAACCTGTTCCAAATAAATTGTTGGAAGGAAAAATTACACTTTCCCCCATGAGGTTTCAGAAATTGCACTTTGACCCCCTGTCAGTCATGCTCATTTGTAAAAAAAAAATCTAAAATATGATTTGTCTAAATATGAAATTAGAATAAAGGGTATTTGCCTAAAATTATTTAAGGTTTCCATTGTTCCTTGTGCAGGGGTGTGCTCGGACAAGACCAAGAAGTGGTTCAAGGTATTATGCCGTCATCTTACAACCCAATCCAGGTGGAGGATGACGTGGATGTGGAGGATGACGCGGACGACCTTTGTGCACTGCTATCAAATTCTGAATATATTTGTAGATTTTTTTTCCTTTTCTTTTGATTTTTGAGAATATATTTGTAAATTCTGAATTGTAGCTGCAGTTTTTTGAATCGAGCGAGCAATGTAGACTCGCTTGATCGAGAAAGGCAAAATCAGTTTGTTGGGTAGAGGGAGTAGCTAAGCGAGTCCTAGTTTATGTCCCTTCACTCGTTTGTTGAGGCTTCTCGTGCTTGTTGCCGCTATGTAGGGGCTGATGATAAAGATATGCATTGTTTTTTGTTTGATCTTGTTCTATGTTCTTTTGATGTGGTGTTCCGATCTTGTTCTATGTTCTTTTGATGTGGTGTTCCGATCTTGTTCTGTGTTCTTTTTGATGATAAAGATATGCAAATGGACTATCAGCTCATACCTTGTATTATATATCATGGGTTTGGACTTAGAGCTTACAGCCATTTGTTGTTTGATAGTGTTGAACCAACTACCAAGAGAACCCAATGTGTGGCTAAAACCTAAACCTAAGGTGGGCCTCTACCCTCTAGCTTGCTAGTAAATACCCAATAGCTATTACTGCTCAACACCCTCTCGCACACAAAGCACATTTCAACGGGGTTCAACTCGCACTTAGAGAGGCATTACAATGGGGAGAAAGAGGGGTACGACGAGACCACTCAAGAGAGACGGAATGGGGCCTAGCTCTGATACCAAGTAATGAATCTCGTGTCCCCTTAAAAACCAATAAGGAGGGGAAGGGGACAATGGGTATATAAAGACATGAAACTCTCATCCCTAGCCGATGTGGGATGCTCAACACTTGCTCACACGCAAAGTGCGCTCAATACCCGCTCGCATGCAGAGCGCATTTCAATGGGGTTCTACTCTCCCATGAAGAGGTGTTTCACCGGGAAGAAAGAGGGGTGCGACAGAGCTACTCGGGATAGGCAAAGTGGGGCTTATCTCTGATACAAGTCATAAATCAAGTGCCCTCTCAAAACGGGTCATGAGGAGAAGGGGGTAACGAGTATATGAAGACAAGGAACTCCCACCCCTACCCGTATGGGACTAACTGTTCAATACATGCCTGCATATAGAGCATGTTTCAATGGGGTTCCACCCGTAGTTAGATAGGCTGATACCAAGTCACGAATCTTGTGCCCCCCCTGAAAACTGATCATAAGGGGGAGGAGGCAAAATAGTTATAAAGACACTGAAATATCATCCCTATCCGATGTGGGGCTAACCACTCAACATTCGCTCACACATAGAGCGTGTTTCAATGGGGTTCTACTCGCACACGGAGAGGTGTTTCAACAGTGAGAAAGAGGGGTGCGACGGAGCCACTCGGGGGAGGCGAAGTGGGACCTAGCTCTGATACCAAGTCACAAATCACACACCCCCTCAAAACTGACCATGAGAGTGAGAGGGCAACGGGTATATGAAGACAAGGAACTCCCACCCCTATCTAATGTGGGACTAACCGCTCAACACTCGCCCACATGCAAAGCACGCTCAACGAGGACCTACCCACACACATAGAGGTGTTTCAGCAGGAAAAAAGAGGGGTGCGACGGAGCCACTGAAGAGAGATGAAGTGGAATTTAACTCTGATATCAAGTCATGAATCTTGTGCCCCTCAAAACCAAACATGAGAGGAAGAGGGCAACGGGATATGAAGACAAGAAACTCCCACCCCTAGCCGATGTGGGACTAACCGCTCAACAAAAGACCAACCTCTTGAAGAGAGGAGAGCACATCCAGTATATGAAGCGGCCCAATCTTGCTCCCCTTGCCAACATCGGACTATTACTACACACATGGCAAGGCATTATCGGTAGACTATCTTCAACATTTTCTCTATATAATATTAGCTCTAGAGCACTTTCTCTCTAGGATATTCTCTCTAGAATACTCTGTAGAATATTATCTATCTAGAGCTTTTTTTCTCCCTATTATATTTCCTACATTTTCTCTCTCAAGAAAATACTCTAGAGAGAATCATAAGGTTTGAAAATATTCTAGAGAGAAAATATCCGAGAGAAAATATTGAAGATAGAGAATATTATCTAGAGAGAATATTCTAAAGATCATATACTCCAGAGAAAATGTTGTGAAGAGAGAGCTATAGAGAGAATTCTCTAGTGGATATTCTTCAGAGAGAGAATGTTAGAACGAGAGAACTTGGTAGGGTAAAGTCATATAGTATTGTAGAGAGAATGGTGTAGAGAGAATATTATAGAGTTATAGAAAAAGAATATTGTAAAGGGAATAAATATTGTAGATAAAATATTGTAAAGAAAAGAGAATATTTTAGAGAAATATTTTAAAGAAAAAACATTGGGTAAAGATAGGAACAAAAATCGACAAGGGTAGATAGGAACACCACATCAAAAGAACACATAACAAGATCAAACTAAAAACAATGCATATCTTTATCATCAGCCCCTACATAGGGGCAACAAGCTCGAGAAGCCTCAACAAACATATCGTTTATCACCAGGCTGTTTGGTCCTCAAGGTTTCAGACACTACAACAGGTTGCTCCCAGCCATTAACTATGTCCCGACTCCAGTCAAGAGCCCCCCTGACAAGAAACAGAAGCTCTGGATGATCCTCCTGGCTCCGGCCAACTGTTTACCCTGACATAGCCTCCGGGCTCCGGCCAACTGTTTACCCTGACATAGCATCCAAATGTTGATGAGACTCATAAGAGGGTTGATTATCAATTCTATCAGAAAGAAAAGGGTTGACTATCAATCCAGCAGGGTGTATATGCAAAATCCCTAGTTTTTTCATCTTGTTAATCATCCCAGATCTTATGAAATAAGTTGTATTAGGTTTTCATGTTTTATTTTCATGTATCGTGGAGGATTTTGTCAACAAGGGGTGATTATGTCAACAAAAATTAAGTGTCACACAAAAAAAAGGGGGTAATGTGCCTAAGGTCGCGTACAAGAGATCAATTTAATGATAAGTACAAACAAAAAGATGCTTTTGCTATAGATCCCTCTGTTTGAAAAATATATGTTTTACCCTACTCGCACTGGTACAAGGAATCATATGAAGGGTAACAACTCGGTAAAAAAGAGTAATAATTTGCTATAGTGATTTCACTATAGCAAAAAAATTAAACGAGATTTTTCAAAAAAAAAATTGCTATAGTGCAATCATTGTAGCAATTGTTACTCTTTATCACTGAATTGTTACTCTTTGCTACCACTGTAGCAATTGTTACTCTTTATTACCGAATTGTGTAACAATTGCTACAATGATTTCACTGTAGCAGTTTTTTTTAATCGAGATTTATCAAAAAAATATTGCTACAGTGATTTCAGTGTAGCAAAGAGTAATATTTTGGAAATAAAGAGTAACAATTACAAATAGTTACTCTTTGCTACAATGAAGAGTAACGTTTATAATTTTAGTATTAGGAGCAGTTTTATCATTTAAGGGGGAAAAAGTCAACGGAGGAACATGGTGCAAAACCATCTTATTGTTTGTCCTTTAGTTAAAAATGATCGTCTGAAAAGGGCTTATTGTTAAGTCCCAAAAAAAAACTATTGGGACACAATTGTAACTGCCCCCAAACTTCAGGGGATCAAACTGTAATTTATACTGATATTTATTTTCGCCCCTAAATTTTAAGGAATCACTTTTGATTTAAGAACTCCAGAAAAACCATCATGGCAGAAAAACCCTCTCTCTCTCTCTCTCTCTCTCTCTCTCTCTCTCTCTCTCTCTCTACTATAATATTATGTATATACATATCAATATCTATCTTTGATATATGTGCAACAGTTTTTAAGTTTGCTATATAGGTTTTCCTGCTTGTAAATATATTAATTGGAGGGATTTACTCAATTTTGATACCCTGATTTTGATTTTTTTTTAAATTTTGCTAGATGAAAATTGGATGTTTTTCCAAACTTCATGTCCGAGAATTGATTAGAGTTCTCCAATTGTAGGACATAGAACTGTGGGTTCCTACTTATAATTAGTTAATGAGTAGGATTAAGGTTTCTCCAATTTTGTTGTACATTGACCGGAAGGAAACCAAAAAAGTTAGTACAGAATCTATCCATGATAACATCAGTTGAGAAAGTCCACCGGTTTAGTCCCACATCAGTAAGGGGGGCACCCATTAGCTGCTTTATATACCCTCTATGGACCTCCCTTTACGACCCGGGTTTTGGGGTGTGAGGGTATCTAACATGGTATCAGAGCTGAGCCCGTCTCATGCTCCTGCTCATGCTCCCGCTCAGAGTGCACCCTTACCAATTGTGCCTTGCCCTGCATGCTCTGCGTGAGGAGGGGTGTTGAGATAGTCCACCGGTTTAATCCCACATCGGCAAGGGGGAGCACCCATTGGCCGCTTCATATACCGTCTGTGGACCTCCCCTTACAACCTGGGTTTTGGGATGTGAGGGTATCTAACAAGGTCAATGACATAAGAGAACGTCAACCACAGCTTTAAAAAAAATCAGTGTTTATCATCATATAAATTTATATAGAAACTTGTTATCATATAATTTTTTTGGTCCACCCAAATCCCCAATTTATATAGAAATTCACATAGAGATAGCCGAGGATGGTTGTGAAATATGCAAGTAATTATTTGATTTTTTTGCTAAATATATGGTCTCCTGTGTTCAATCATTTCCCAATGTAACAGTTAAGGATTCAAATTTAAGAAGTACATGCCTACTACAAATCAAAACCAGCTTCTAACATGATATCTCAATGTTGTGAAGTAACTACACCAATAAAAAATACCTGCTTTAATCTTGGCCATGGATAAAAAAAATCAGTGCCTCTGAAGCAAGTTGATCAGCTGAGCATAAATCTCTTCTCTGATAGAATCTCTATTTCCAGTGTTGAGCGTAAACACCCCCGCTCCTGGATGGTTCCTTAACCTTGCAACTATATCATAAGGTCATGCAAATAGGAAAAGGAAACTAACTGCTTAGTCAATTAAGAAAAAAAATGCTGTTATATCCCTCTTCGCCAATCCGAGTTAATTAGCAAGTAAAGAAAACTCTTGATGAAAGTTTCAAGGTTGTCATAAACTTTAGGAAGCACTCCAACCACACCTTTCACATGAACCAAGATTGTACTACACATAAATGTTAATTTTATTTTTTAAAATTTTAACAACCTAACTCTCCCTCAAAAGCATTTACCGATCAAACCCTCTGAAAGCCGCATGTGTGACGGCTCACATCGCCCATAAATTTAGAGTTTAGACTCTTTGCTTGCTTAGTTCATGTTGTTAATGTGGTCTTTAGACTCTCTACTTGCTTAGTTTTTGTTAATGCATTATTTGATTTGACAATTGTACTTGATTAGTAACTTCGTTGCTTATTGTTAATGTGTATGCATTGTTTATTAGTAGTTGGTGTCTTGCTTATTTTAAATATAATATACTAATCTCACTTATGCACAAAAATAACAAAGATTGTTCAAAAACATGTTGGACAGTCTATATCAAATTTTTAAAATAAGTTACCGTTTTTTTCTTTCCAACACTTTCTTGACTTTTTCGATTTTGTCAAACTTTTGCGATTTCTACCCTAGCCGAATTTTTCATGACTTCCAACTTTGTAACTTTGGCCTTACCTAGAAATTAAGAACCCCACTTCAATGTACAGGCGTACAACCAAAACAAAATTTGTTTGCACAGTTGCGACCAAATTCACTTTCCAACACTACCACGCCAACAATATGATGGTGAGATCGATAAATATTTTTGGGGGAGGGATAGATATATAATTGTTTAAAAATTAAATTAAATTAAAACCCCAAATTGAAAAAATCAGCATAAGAAGCTTTCACCTCATAATAAATTGAATACTTGCTAGCAATGTTCAAAAACCCGGAACTCGGACTCGACTCGAAAGTCCACCGAGTCGAGTAACTCGAAGACTCGACTCGGGTGACTCGGTAATTATATATATATATATATATATATATATATATATATATATATATATATATATATATATATATATATATATATATATATAGGGGCCCGATCCAGTGAGAAACCTCTTATTTGTGAAACCTTGTGCGAAACCAACATAGAGGTTTCAGAATCTGATGAAACTTGGTAGGCATGCTACCTATGCCATGTTGATCATCCTCACCAAAATTCATCAAATTCTAAAACCTCTAGGGGCATCAAATGTTAGAAGATTTACCGATCGTTCATAAAAACCGTTAATTTGATTATCAAATTTGATACCCCTAGAGGTTTTAGAATTTGATAAAAACTTGTGAGGATGATCAACCTGACATAGGTAGCATGCCTACCACGTTTTATCAAATTCTAAAACCTCTAGGTTGGTTTCGCACAAGGTTTCACAAATAAGAGATTTCTCACTGGATCAGGCCGCTATATATATATATATATATATATATATATATATATATATATATATATATATATATATATATATATATATACTCTGTGTGTGTGTGTGTGTGAATTTTTAACTCAAAATAGTAAATAGCCCTAGTAGTTCCCGAGTCGGCCCAAGTCACAGCCGGTCCGAGTTTTGGTCTGAGTCGGCTCGATTTTAGGCCGAGTCAAATCGAGTCGGACCGAGTTTTGGTACTATGCTCGCTAGTAGCCACGTAACGAATCCTATAATTTAACAGGTGAAATTAAAAAGCTAAAGGGAACAGTCCATCATGAACAAACGTAGGGGCTGTAGTTCAAGAATATAAACATAGAAAAAATCATTTGTTTATAATTAGGTTCTAAAACGATTCAAAAAAAAATTTGTAAGTTAAAGAGTACCTTCGGGAATGTCTCGGCCATATTTCGGTATTGGTATTGATGCCAAGATAGGGATATTCGATTCAAGGACTTTCATAACAGCAGGGAAGAATGAAGAACTGAACAATTCCATCTTACCCACTTCATCAATGATGAAAAGATCTATGCCCTCTTTGACCTAACATGACATTCACCGTTTGAAATTATGTGAATGGGTAACCATCTGGATTTGTTCAGCTACAATATGCACGAATGCGGAGTTCAACTAGCTTACCTGCAGCTCTGCCATAGCCAATGACTCGAATGATGTCACATCCACTTTGTATTTGCCAACACTTGGCCATCTAAGAGATTCTGCACTGCAATATTTAGATATAAAACTTTAGCCAAATACAAGAGCAAGCTGTGATTTCAGTTTTCATCATCATCGAAGTCTTATTCCATCAAGATGGGGTCGAATACAAGGAAGAATGACGTATTTTTCCAATCAGCTGGTGAGTTTTCAGCATCACTCGTCATCATCCATTTCTTATTCCATTAAGACAGGGTCAGTTATAAGGAAGACTGACCAGAATTTTCCGACCAAGGTTGGCAGCATGTTAACAGCTGGCCATCTTGTCAAGAGAAGGGCATTGCTAAGAAACTTAAACAGACAGTTGGTACCTTGTTGAGTTGTTGGTTACGAAGTACAAGAGCAAAGAGAATGTTTTCAGTTCTAAAAGAAAGAGAAAAAACTCCAGCATATAAAACTATAATGGGGTACAAATATTCTAGGTGAGAAGGAACATGCAACCAAAAACAATAGAAACTCTAGCTGACCCTTCAATCGGAATGGGTGGACAGTCGATTCTAAGAGGATAACTACCAAGATGGTTATTGTATCCAACTAGACAAGTGATGGAATTTCAGATTATACTTCGATGATTCAACATAAAGCCGATGTTAAGAATGTACACCATTTTGAAGTTCATGCCCATGGACATGTACTACACATTCGGATCAGAAACTACAATGCAACTATCCCTCATTTATTTATCAAATAGCAGAAAATCAAACTACAGATGATGTCAACCCAAAACCCAAGATGAGACAACCCATTGAGAGGCACTTTGTAGGTCTGTATTACTAAGATCTTTAACTTTTTAATTTAATTCACAATGGATATCAAATGCAACCTTTACAATATGTACATAAATCCACCTAGAAAAGTAGCGTACAATCGAATTGCACAATTTGGTCTCCCGCTTCATCATCTTACAAGTTTGTTAAGTCTTTACATGAAAGTCAATTTAGCTTACCATATTCATTATGTTTTTCAATTTATGTAAGTATTGCCACCTATTTGACAACCAATACAAGTTTTTCCTTGAGCTGCCTTCTCTCAAGGACCAACCTCTGAATTGTTTCTTGAAGTTCATTGAATAATTGCTCTCCTCATTAGGAAATAACAGTTTCCACTTTGGTCAAAACTCAAAATTTCCACATTAAGTTTAACCGTATATCTTCGTGCTATCCTTCGAAACACTAGCAACTACTTGAATGTCTATAACTAATCCAACTTGTGCGCAAACATGCACCATCCGAAACTAAACAATAAAACATGGTACTACCCTCAAGATTAGGGCTGCAAACGAACCAAGTTGTTCGTGAGCGGCTCGCAAACAAGCTCGATAAAAGCTCGTTCGAGTTCGTTCGGTTACTAGTCAAGCCAAGCCCAAGCCTAGAGTTTAGGCTTGTTTAATAAATGAGCCAAGCTCAAGCAGACCAAAACTCGGCTCGAATGGGCTCGCGAACATGCTTGTTTAGGGCTCATAAGCAAGCTCGTGAGTACGCTCATAAATGGATTGAATTGACCTAGCATATATAGTCTATGCTTTTGGAGTTTCGGAACAAGCTCGATAAGGGACAGTTTAATCACTAGTTGAGCGAAGCCTAGCCTGAAGTTTAGGCTCGTTTTAATAAACAAGCCAAGCTCAAGCTGTCAAGCAGACCAAACCTCGGATCGGCTTGGCTCGATTATTAAATAAGCCAAGCCCAAACCTGAAGTTTAGGCTCGTTTAATAAACAAACAAGCTCCAAACAAACCAAAGCTCGGCTCGGCTCGTTTGCAAGCCCACTCAAGATAGATTTTGTAAGTTATTTGAAGACAAGCACATATTCTCGATCCATAATAGCATTGCCCACCATCCTCTTCTATTACATTTCTCAAAGAATCACATGTTTTCCAAGAATAATCCACAAAATAATGACTAAAAAAGTTAGGAAAATGATTATGAGAGAAAAATCCTACCATAAGGGATACATATATCCTTATCAATTACCATTCTTTTATTGTTAGACCTTGTGAATCACATTACTTATAAATTCAGGTGGCATCCATCCTTATCATACCTTTACCTTAAGATATTGGTCACAATGATAGAATTTAGTTCCATGAATGCATATATATTTCTTCTCAAGAATTTTTAAAATACGGGATTTCCCGCATCCGACAGAGTGATCTTTGTCACCAACAAAAACCCATATCGGCATCAACCCATATTGGATCTCCGATGAATTCAACTTATCAACACACACAAAAACCCCTTATCGCAGTGTTAGGAAACTCCTATTTATCAGGATTCTGTTATTAGAAGTAATCTAGTTTTGTTGAAGTCTATCTTTAGTTGGTTGAAGTTTATCTTCAGTAGTTTTCTATTTAAAAAAAAGCATTGTAGCGAGTTGAGGTATGAAATTAATAAAAATTCTCTTCGAAGTTGGTGGTCGATCCCCAATCAAAGGATCAAACTTAGGGCTCATACCCTATTGTCTGGTATCAGAGCATCGATTCTGAGCTCTTTTTTTTTTTTTGGATCTCCAACAGCTTCTTTTCTTCACCTTCGCTCCATCAAATTTTTTTTTTTCTCGTCGCTACTGATTCTTACAAAGAATTGGAAACGCATGTTGCAGTTCTTGACAATCAATTTACTGCCCTTTCTCTTCGCATGGACAATGTCTCGACAAAACTCGGAAATCTCCTTGCCTTTTTTCAAAATCAATCCTAAAATCCTCCAAGCAAGCTTGCTTTTTAGGTATAAACTCTCCGTATAGACTTTCCAAAATTCGATAGGAACGATCCGGAAAATTGGATCTTCCAGGCCGAACAATATCAAGCCCTTAATATTGTGCCCGCCGCACAAATGGTGCCTCTTGCTACACTTTACCTTCACGAAGACACCATTGTCTGGTATCGATGGATCTCCCAAACTTTGGGGGAACTCTCGTGGCAACAATTCTCCAAGACACTCTGCAAACGCTTTGGGTCTCGTTAGCATATCGACCCCTGTAGTTCGCTCTCCAAATTGACTCAAACCGGCACGGTTCGTGAGTACATATCTGCTTTTGAAAATTTATCAAATTTTGTGACCGGGTTAGCAGAGTCGCACCAGATCAGTATCTTTTTGTCCGAACTATGTCCTGACGTTCAAGCCGGTGTTCGCATGTTCGAACCTGCAAGCATGATCAAAGCTTTTGAATTGGTCGTAAAGCAAGAAGACTTACTAGCATCAAGTTCATTGTAGAGGACTAGAGGGTATCCCGGCCTGTGTTCGAAGCCACGTCAACAACGCCTTCTACATCCCGACCTACACTCGAAGCCACGTCAACGACAACTCCTACCAAACGACCTCTTCCACCCGGAGTCAAGCGGCTTTCTTGGGCAAAGCAGAAGGAGCTCCGCGAAAAGGGGCTTTGTTTCAACTGTGATGAAACTTACAAACAGAGTCATCAGTGCAATAAACCCCAACCCTTATATTGGATGCAGAATTCAAGGAGGGTCATTCAGTCGACAAAGCACCCTGGGATGACTATGGATGAGATTGCGCTTGTGTTCAAGATTTTCCGGCTTGAGGACAAGCCCTGTTTCAAGGGGAGTAGGATGTTAGGAAACTCCTATTTATCAGGATTCTGTTATTAGAAGTAATCTAGTTTTGTTGAAGTCTATCTTTAGTTGGTTGAAGTTTATCTTCAGTAGTTTTCTATTTAAACAAAGCATTGTAACAAGTCGAGGTATGAAAATAATAAAAAATCTCTTCGGAGTTGGTGGTCGATCCCCAATCAAAGGATCAAACTTAGGGCTCATACCCTATTACGCAGCTAATTAGGCAACCATCCTTACAAATCAAGAGAGCAACATAGTGTGGAGCAAACCCGGAGGCGGCGGTGGAAGCGAGGGGGCCGCGCCTGCCGTCCAAAGTGACCACCTCGAATCCGACCCTTTCAGAGCCCTCTCTGATCTCCCCTGCATTTGAAACCACACATAGCGAGGAATCGGCAGTGAGTACTCCAGCTTCGAGGAAAGGAAAAGGGATCGGAAAAGGAGGTAGAGGGGGAGTGGTGCATACGGGTGTAGAAGCCCCGGAGGCTGAGGTGAGGGTGCGAGGCCTGCAGGCTCTCCACCAACCTCATGACCAGCGTCGTCTTCCCCACCCCCTGCCCGACCCCCCATCGACAGCACCAAAACATGAGCGGCCGCCATGGTCAAACAGCTCTCGTTTGATTCACGGTGTGACTCACTGAGAATCGACGAGAGAGATCTGGTGGGGGGGTTGTTCTTGCTTACCGGAGAGCCGGTGACGAGGAAGCATTTGCTCGGCGCCGCCGCCGCCGCCATGTGCGCCGCAGGGGTAGAAACTTCTTTCAGAAAGTGGGGTGGGGCCGCTTCATTGCAGCCTCTGCAGATACGTGTAGATAGCAAACTGCTCCAAGTAGGGGTGGCAATCCTAGACCCGACCCGAAGTTAGCGGGTTTGGGTTTGGCCTAAACGGGTTCGGGTCATAAACGGGCTGACCCGATTGACCCGTTTATTTAATGAGTCGGGTTCGGGTTTGTACTTATAACCCGACTTGATCCGTTTACCAAATGGATCGTGTCAACCCAACCCGACTCAACCTGACCTAACCCGGCCCAATCCGACCCATCTTGACCCAACCCGACAGGTTTTCATGAGTTATGTTGACCCAACCCGACCCGACATGACCCGGCCTATTTAGTAAACAGGTTTAACGGGTCGGGTCGGGTCAACCCGTTTATTAGGCGGGTCAGGGTTGGGCTTAAGTTTTTGACCCGTTTATTAAACGGGTCGGGTTCGGATTGGGTGTTTTGCTCTTATACCTATGTCTCAACCCGACCAGACCCGACCCGACCTGACCCATTGCCACCCCTAGCTACAAGTATCTCTCTGTAATAGCACTATGGATTTTTCAGGGAGAAAGGAGTGTCATTCTGCAATAGGAGTGTAAAACACTCAGAGATTGTCACCTTCCAAGATTACATTATTGATCTTAAGATGTATTCCGAGCTTGATCCCTTCCAGCATAGCCAAAGTTTTTGCTTCAAGTAGCGACTGGGCATGGAGTGGCTTACCAGAAAAGCAAACCGAGCGAACACAAAAACTGAGCAGTCATTTGCTAGCGAAGCATCGACATTTAACTTTAGGAAACCTTCAGGCGGGTACGAGTCTACCCGTTTATAAACGGGTCAGGTATAGGTTTAGGATCTAGACACGATTAGTTAAACGAGTCAGGTCCGAGTCTAGGGGTTTTGGACACGATCCGAGACTAGACACGACACGAACCCGATCCGACACGACCCATTGCCACCCCTATATGTGTGTAGACACACGAATTTCGTCTGACCCGAACCCGACTTACGTGTGCCAACGCGGATGCAAACCCAACGCACGGGCCCGACTCGCACGCACCAGTGCGGACCCGGACCCGTACCTGGGGGCCGGCCCCTACTAGGGTCCGAACCCCATGGGGCCGGCCCCACTAGGACTCAAACCCCATGGGGGGCCGGTCGGCCCTGCAAGGAAAAAGAAAAGAAAAGGAAAGAAAAGAAAAGGAAAGAAAAGAAAGAAAAGGAAGTAAATACCGCCATGCGCGGGGGGAGGTTGCGTATGACGTCTGCACACACGCGGATCTGCGCCGATCCCTCGATCCGACGCACAAGAAGAAGCGTCCGATCGCCATCGATTTCGTGCGCAAAATCCAGCCATAATTGCCCCGCCAGGAAAGGAAAGCGAGTGAAGACTTATTCCCCTCATCAATGGATGAATAAATCTTGGGTAATTATGAGGGAGATATTAAAGGGATTTTAAATTAAAACTTCCCATATCTCTCCCCCCCCCCCCCCCCCCTTTGCCTATAAATAGAGGGGGTGGGGGAAGGTTCAAAGGGTCGGTCGGTTGAAGACTGAAGACGAAGCGCGGGAGCTCTGCAGAAGAGGAGACGCTTCTTCATCGACCCAAGGCTTCACGAGGCACGGGCAAGCCTGTCCCGTCGGGATCGGCTTAGCCCATTGAAAGCCCTCATCAACGTGAAGACCCTTGCACACGAAGATCAAGACTTCGACTCCGTGCACGAAGAAGAAAGCTCGGAGAAGAAGACCCTTCGACTCCGAAGACGCCAGAAGCAAAGGCCGGAGAAGAAGCTCGGAGCGGCACTACCCCGTCGGCTCCAACAAATCCTCAACTCCGATCAAGCTCCAAAGCCCGGAGGAGAGAAACGAAGCGTCATCAACCCGTCACCTTCGACAAACGTCTGTGCCATCCACGAAGAAGAAAGCCTGGAGCAGACCGCCTGAAGCGTCGCTACCCCCGTCATCTTCATCAACAAAAGCTGACGCTACAACCGTCGCACGGAGACCGTCGCTACCCCCGCCGTCTTCACCAACAAAAGCCGACGCTACAACCGTCGCACGGAGATCGGTGCTACCCCCACTATCTTCGAAAGCATTCTTCGACTCCGATCACACCAAGGAAGCCCGGAGAAGAAGAGAAGTCCAGCCGACCCACAAACCGTCGAAGCACCGGAGAAGTAGCCCACGTCGTTCGAAGAAGAAGACCGAGTTGACGCTGAAGCTAAAGCCAATGCAAGAAGCCAAAGCAAAGCCCCAGTAAAGCCCGCGCCAAAGCAACGCAAGTGCCAAAGCCAAGCGACTACGCCGGCCACGAGCAAAAGCACCGCACGTTCTAGCCGATACGACGCGAAGTCCGGAAGAACGAAAGCATCGCAAGTCTCTCCCGGCTACGTCCAAGCGCAAGCGCCGAAGCAAAGCAAAAGCCAGAGCCACGCCGGAGCCAAGCCAAAGCCAAAAGGCCGAAGCCAAAGCCGACGCCAAAAGCACGATCAACGCCGCGAACCGACGATCAAGGACGCCGAGGTCAAGCAAGGAGCGAGGAAGACACGAAGACCGAGGAACGAAGCCGGAAAACCCCCTAGCCGAGAAAGCGCGAAGCACGGAAGGGACAAAGCAACGGTGGACATTCCTTAGCCTCTCCAAAACCCTCACCCTATAAAGACCCATGTCCTGGGCAACCCCTTCAGAGCTCTCGCACGAGCACCACGTGGAGACGCGGATCAAAGGGATCCTCCAAAAGATCTTTCCCACAATCCCCTGATCAAAACTCGCCGCAACCCGGACTCGCTACACCCGAGCCACCCGGGTCCCGGCCACACTTGTAATCTGGTTTTGCGTAATAAAGACGACCCGTACCTTTTCCGCGCATACAGATTTCTGGCACGCCCGGTGGGACCTCTTCTCCTTTCATCCGTACGGCTGAAGAAGCTGCTTGAAGTTTGCAATGGCCGGAACAAACAACGATGTGTTTGCTCCAAGCCTCTCACCAATCGCCGAGTCTCCTCTACTCTGACACGGTGATCCAGTAAATCCGAAGGGTGATCCTCCCCCGATGGTACGCGTCTACACTCAGCGTACTCGGACTCTTGCGGACGTCTTTGTGCCAGAAGCTACTACCGAAGATGCTCGCCAAAGCGCCGACGAGGCCCTGGTGCATGAAGAAACGAGCCTCGATCCTGGAGTCCATGTCCAGAAGTTTGGGGAGGACCAGCCCCAGCCCCGAGCCCGTTCGGGTTCTCCAGCGGACGTTGCACCTCCTCTGCAGGGGGCAAACATCAATCATAAGCCAGAAGCAAGTCGGCGTAACTACGTCTCTGATGATGACGGCGAGGACGCGAACATGCAACACCGAGACGTTCTCCGTCACCATCCTCCGTCCGCTCTTCAGCTCCAAGTCATGCAGATGAGCGAGCATATGGCGCAAATTACTCGGCTGATGGAGGAGAAGGATCGTCACATCAACACTCTGCTCCAAAAGCTAAGCGCAAAGGACGCTGCAGCAGTCGGCCAACCCGTCGCTTCTCCAGTAGCCGCTCCAATTCCGTCTTCAACTCCCGCTCCTGCAGAGGTTGTTCCAATGATTCAAGCAGTTACTCCAGCGCTCTCCTTGGCTCCCATCCCAGTGGAAGTCGTCTCCCCAGCGCCAGCCTCGGTGGCCACACAACCTCCGGCAACAGCAACGATGAATGCTCAGCAAGTCCAAGCGTTGATAGCCGACATGATGCATTCCCACGGCAGTGGCCTTCCTCCGATCACGGCGGCATACTCGAAGCCCTACACTACGAGGATCCAGCAGCTATGCTTCCCAGTCGGATTTCAGCCACCAAAGTTCCAGCACTTCGACGGAAAGGGAAATCCAAGACAGCACGTCACCCACTTCATCGAGACCTGCAATAATGCCGATACATATGGCGACGAGATGGTGAAGCAATTCGTTCGCACCCTCAAAGGCAACGCGTTCGACTGGTACATTGATCTTCCTCCAGGGACCATCGACAGCTGGGATCAGATGGAGAGGGAGTTCCTCAATCGCTTCTACAGCACCAGACGAACCGTCAGCATGACCGAGCTTACTGCAGTCAAGCAAAGGAAGGACGAGCCGGTGATCGACTATATCGACAGATGGAGGAACCTCGCGCTGAATTCACGAGACCGCTTGTCTGAAGACTCGGCCATCGAGATGTGCACCCAAGGCATGCACTGGGGCCTGCTCTACATCCTCAAAGGTATCAAACCTCGGTCTTTCGAAGAACTCGCAACTCGGGCTCACGACATGGAACTCAGCCTAGCAAGCCGCGGGGACTCGAAGAACAAAGACTTCTTGAAGGTGGAGAAGAAGGACAAGCCACCGGCACCAAAACCGAAACAAGTCAATGTTGCGGACGTCGCTTCAACCTCCAAACCGCTCAAGATCGGTGGCAAGCCGGATCAGAAGAAGGGAGTCGCCATACCACCGCCTCCGCCGCCAAGACAAAGGATGACTCTCGAGGAGCTCGAAGCCAAGGAGTACCCCTTCCTAGACTCGAAAGTCTCCTCCATGTTCGACCAACTGCTGCAAGAGAAGATGATAGAGCTCCCTCCTTCGAAGAGGCCCGAGCAGATGCATCGCGTCGACGACCCTCTCTTCTGTAAATACCACCGGGTGGTAAGTCATCCCATCGAAAGATGCTTCGTCTTCAAGGAAAGAATCATGGTGCTCGCAAAGCAAGGGAAGATAGAGATCGACTCCGGAGAGGTTGCTACGGCCAACATGACGTCTATCACCTTCGGCTCCTTCTCGCCGGTACTCGTTGCTGCTCGGCGAAGCATGCCCAAATTGCGTATCAACCGTCAAGCGCCAACCGCTAAGTCAATTTCTCAGCCAAAAGTCTCGAAGCGACGTCAACGTACTCCTGCGCTCACCGAGGAAGAAGCACCACTGCCCTGGGGGCAACCGTCGCTCACGCCAGCACCTCGTCCAAGCAATGCTGCATCCCAACGAGCGCTCCAAAGGAGATACGAGCAAGGAGATCCAGAAGTCGGTCTGCTGGGCCAACCTTCGGGGAAGTTCGACTATTACGTCCTCTACTCAAGGCCTCCGTCCGTTTCAATCGACGAAATCAAGCCCACCGGTTGGGGATCGGAAGACGAGCCAGTGGAGCCTCAAGAAGAGCAAGTCCCTTCCAGTCAAGCTATGTCCTAACGCGCTCTTCGGGAAAGATACGAGCAAGGAGATCCGGAAGTCGGTCTGCTAGGCCAGCCTTCGGGGAAGTTCGACTATTACGTCCTTTATTCAAAGCCTCCATTGGTTTCAGCTGAAGAAATCAAGCCCACCGGCTGGGGATCGGAAGACGAGTCAATAGAGCCTCCGGAAGAACAAGTGCCTTCGAGGGAACCAGTTGCTGCTGTCGACCATCATCCTAGCGGAGGGGAATCCACCGACGAAGAAGCATGGGTCATGCTACCGCGGCGGCGAAAGCCGTGGCAAGAAAAGAAGCTCAAACAAGACCGTGTGATGAGAGGGTTCACCAAGCGGAAGACCTACAAGAAGAAAACCAAGACTCCAGGGAGGAAGGCGTTCAAAGTACCGCCAGCAAGCCAAAACGATCTCCTTCAGCAGAGCCTTCCAGAGCCGACAACCCTGCAGGAGTTCTTCCCGGATCACTTCCTCCCAGTGGACCAACACATCAAGGTGTCTTGTTGCATGGTCGAAGTTCATAAGACATCGGAAGGAAGAGACGAAAGCGAGACTTCTGAAGAAGGCAACTCCATCGATGAGGGAGAGGATTCCGACAAAGGGGGCACCGCCTCTCACGACGAAGCAATCCTGCACATGCCACTCGTAGAAGCTTTGCATCTCCCGAAGAAGGCTCGCCTGGCAATGGACGCGGCCTTAGCCGATCCAGACAGCTACAAGAGGAAAAGGAAGGATGACCAGAAGCGTAAAGCTGTGGCCTCGTGTGATGCGATGATAACCTTTTCGGATGAGGACCTGCAACTCGGGCCGTGATTGCATAACCGGCTCTTTACGTTTCGGGATACATCAAGGAGAAGCCAGTGAACCGAATCCTGTTGGACTGTGGCTCCGCCGTCAACATCATGCCTATCCAGACAATGCGGCAACTCGGCATCACCAACAACCATCTCTCGCCGAGTCAGTTGGTCATTCAAGGGTTCAACCAGGGCGGACAGTCCACTATCGGAATCATCTACCTGAAGCTGTCAATCGGCCCGTTGGATACAACGGTCCTCTTCCATATCATCGATTGCCAGACGTCATACCGCCTCCTGTTGGGAAGACCATGGCTGCACGAGAATGGCATCGTGGTATCCACCTGGCACCAGTGCCTCAAGTACTACGAAGAAGGCGTGGAGAGGTGCATAGTTGCGGACGACAAGCCATTCAACAAGGCCGAGGCACATTTGATCGACGCTAAGTTCTACCAAGCAAAGGGCCTAGTCGTGGAAGTTCTTCCAGCTAAAGCCCCTCGAGCCCAGAAGATTGAAGAAGTGAAGCAGGATAAGACTCCTCCTCCCGCAAATCTGATGCCACCTTCTGACGAGGCAAGACTCAAGGTCCAAGGAACGCCGAAATTTAGACAAAGGATGCACATCAGCCCCGAGTCAAGAGCCGTGCAACATACCCCGTTGCCCGCCCAAGCGACGCCAGTCCTGCGTCTCGCGTCTCAGTGGCTCCGTAAATCCGAGCGATCGCCTTCTACTCCGACAAGGAAGCTGGCCCCGTCGTTATCACAAGCCAATATCGTCACCCTTCAAGAAATAACGTTGTCATTACCCAGTCTGACGTAAGCTCCAAGACCGAGCAGACGTATCGAATCAGTCAACCCAAATCAACTTGGATTCAAGCCAAAAGGGAGTTGGGGGCAAAACGCTGCCAAGTTGCTATTCAGGGCCGGCTACAACAAAGAAAGCGCCATGGGCACACTTCCACCAACAGCAACTCCACATGGAATGACGAGAACTCAAGTTCGGCTATTTCAAAGCGGAGAACAAATTCTCCCGAACCGCCGAGGCATCGGCTCCAGTCAAGCTCCGTTGGTCATCAGAACCGCAACAAAGAAGACCTTCACCTCGAACTATATCAGGGCGAAGATGGTAGACGAAGCAGCTGAAGGATCGATAATCTCCGATGCACGCTCTACCCACCCCAGCCCTCCCGACAGCAGAAGAAGACGACGGCGAGCTCGATGCCAAGCCTTGCTCCAGAAGCAAATCAGAGGTGGTAAAAACCGGTCGAATCGAAAACGCACGTCTGTGTTCGAAAGACTCGGGCCAGCTAAGCAATCAAAGAAGAAGTCAGTATTCGATCGTCTGGGAATGCCAATCGAGGACTTCGTTTCAACACCCACCCACCCACCCATGGCTGCCGTCAATCATATCTCCATTACGGATCCCGACAACGGTGATACTTCTACTTCGGACGACGAGTTGCCCGACGCCCCACCAGTCCTCAAAGAAGGGGGGCAGTCCACCGTTGATGACTTGAAAGAAATCAACTTGGGCATACAGACGGAGCCTCGGCCTACATTTGTCAGCACACTCTTGACCCCTGAGGAAGAAGCCGCATTTATCAAACTGCTTAAAGAATACAGAGACGTCTTCGCATGGTCCTACAGGGAGATACCGGGCCTCGATCCCAAAATCGCAGTACACCAGCTCAGCGTCAAACACGGAGCCAGCACTATTAAGCAAGGACAAAGACGCTATCGGCCAGAACTAGTACCCCAAATAGAAGGCGAAATCAACAAGTTGATCGAAGCCGGCTTCATTCGAGAGGTCAAGTACCCGACATGGATCTCTAGTGTCGTCCCAGTCAAAAAGAAAAACGGCCAAATCCGAGTGTGCGTGGACTTCAGAGACTTGAACAATGCATGTCCAAAGGACGGCTTCCCCTTGCCAATCACGGAGCTAATGGTCGACGCGACGACAGTCACGAGGTGCTCACTTTCATGGATGGATCATCGGGCTACAATCAGATTCGGATGGCACCCAAGGACGAGGAGCTCACGGCATTCCGCACACCGAAAGGAATCTACTGCTATAAGGTAATGTCGTTCGGCTTGAAGAACGCGGGAGCCACCTACCAACGAGCTATGCAGAAAATCTTCGACGACATGCTTCATCAAAACGTGGAGTGTTATGTCGACGACCTCGTGGTGAAATCCAAGAAGAAATCGGCACATCTACAAGATCTCGAGCTAATCTTTAAACGGCTTCGAAGGTACCAACTCCGCATGAATCCACTCAAGTGCGCGTTCGGAGTCTCCTCAGGCAAATTCCTCGGCTTCGTCGTCCGACATCGTGACATTGAGATAGATCAATCCAAAATTGATGCTATCGTCAATATGCCCGCACCAAAGACAGTGCGAGACCTCAGAGGCCTCCAAGGGCACTTGGCCTATATCCGAAGATTCATCGCCAACCTGGCCGGAAAGTGCCACCCTTTTAGTCGCCTCATGAAGAAAGGAGCGTCGTTCAAATGGGATGAAGCTTGCCAAGAGGCACTCCAAAACATCAAAGCATATCTACTGAAGCCGCCAGTCCTATCAGCACCGGTTCAAGGGAGACCGCTCATCCTCTACATTGCTGCCCAGGAGCAGTCCTTGGGGGCACTCCTGGCTCAGAACAATGAACTTGGTATGGAGACAGTTTGCTACTACCTCAGTCGCACTCTCGTCGGCGCAGAGCTGAATTACTCCCCAATCGAGAAGGTCTGCTTAGCGCTTATCTTCGCCACAAAAAAGCTACGACACTACATGCTGGCTCACACCATCAGACTCGTCTCAAAGGCCGACCCCCTCAAGTACATCATGTCGAGACCAGTGCTTTCCGAACGTCTGGCCAAGTGGGCCCTGCTGCTACTTGAATTCGACATCACCTTCGTGCCATAGAAAGCGGTTAAAGGGCAAGCCCTCGCAGACTTCCTCGCAGAATACCCTCTCCCGGCGGAATGGGAGTTATCGGATGATCTCCCAGATGAAGAAGTGTTCTCCGTCGACGTCGCCCCAACATGGAAAATGTTTTTCGACGGTACAGTAAGGCAAGACATAGCGGGAGCCGGAGTCATCTTCGTCACTCCGGACAACGAAATACTCCCCTTCTCTTTCCTACTATCGGAATCATGTTCCAACAGCGTGGCAGAATATCAAGCCCTGCTCATCGGTCTCGAGCTGGCCGACGAAATGAAGCTTTGAGGACTAGAAATTTTTGGAGACTCCCAACTCGTGATCCAGCAAGTCCTGGGGGCATACGAAGTCAACAAAGAAGACCTAGTGCCGTTGCATGCGCGGGCTGTGGAGCTCCTCGGCAAACTCAAGGCTGCTTCCATTCAGCATGTCTCCAGGAACCTCAACCAGCAAGCTGACGCACTCGCAAATCTGGCGGCTACACTCCCGTTTCCAGATAAACGTTCGCTCGTCGTCCCCGTCTGCAGGAGATTCATGATCACCGAAGAAGAAGGTCCGCTCAAAGTACCAGTTCAAACCAACACGGTGCATGTCCTCGAGATTAAAGAACAAGACTGGAGGCAGCCGTTTGTGGATTATCTTATTCATGGTAAACTCCCCGAAGATCCGAAGCGCAAAGGTAACATCCGCCGAAGGTCTCTAAGGTTCTACCACTTCAACGGCGAGCTATACCGACGAAGCTACGATGGCACACTTCTGAAGTGCCTCGTGAAAGAAGAAGCAGAAGCCGCGCTGGAAGAAGTACACGCTGGAATCTACAGATCGCACCAGTCTGGTCCGAAACTTCACTTCTGTGTCAGGAGGATGGGATACTACTGGCCTACCATGATCAAGGACAGCTTGGATTACGCGAGGAGGTGTCAAGCTTGCCAAATGCACGGGGACTACATCCGTCAACCTCCGGAGCCTTTGCACCCAACAATCGCGTCTTGGCCCTTCGACGGGTGGGGACTCGATATCGTCGGTCCCCTGCCCAAGTCATCCAAGCAACATCTCTACATTTTGGCAGCAATGGACTACTTCTCCAAGTGGGCTGAAGCAACGCCTCTACGGGAAGTTACAAAGCACTCCGTCATCAGCTTTATCCAGAATGACATCATCTTCCGCTATGGGGTCCCCCGCTACATCGTAACAGATAACGGGAAGCAGTTCAAGAATGCTGCCGTCAGCCAGTTCTGCGCATTGTACAACATCAAGCAGAATTGTTCGACGATGTACAACGCTCCGGCCAACGGTCTAGCAGAAGCCTTCAACAAGACTCTGTGCAAGCTGCTGGAGAAAACCATCTCGAAGACAAAGAAAGATTGGCACGAACGCATGGGCGAAGCACTATGGGCTTACCGGACGTCCTTCCGCACTCCGACGCAAGCAACATCGTACTCCCTCGTCTATGGTGTGGAAGCCGTTCTCTCGCTCGAGCTCCAGATCCCGTCACTCAGGATAGCAATCCAGGAAGGCCTCACAGGCGACGACAACGCCCAGCTCCGCCTAGCGGAATTGGAAGCATTGGACGAGAGACGCCTCGAAGCTCAACAGCGTCTGAAGTGTTATCAGGCCAGGCTCTCTCGCGCCTTCAACAAGAAGATCCGTCCTCGATCATTCCAGATAGGGGAACTGGTGCTGGCAGTCAAGCGCCCCATATATCATCCTCTCGCATCGAGGAGGGAAGAAATTTGATGCTAAATGGGATGGCCCGCACTCCGTCAAGGAAGTCTACTCCAACGGCGCCTATCTCCTCACCACGCCAGAAGGGCTGACACTCGGCCCTATCAACGGCAAGTACCTCAAAAGGTAATATGCCTAAAGCAAGGCCACACCCCTTGCGTAAAAAAAAAAAAATGAACTATGTGCGACTTGATCCCCCTTAGGGGGTACGTAGGCAGCCTGAGAAGTTACTTCAGGTTCAGTCCGACCAAAATAAAAAGTCAACAATGGTCCATGCAAAAGATGTGGCAAAACGAGGTGATATTATTAGATAATGAAGAAAAGGCGATACATGGCATAAGTCCCGAAAAGAAAGCTACAATGAAACAAGGAGCAACTAAAAGAAGGTGTCCATAGCTCGAAGACGGCGTAGTAACTCCTCTCTAGTCACCTCCACTCGTTGAAGTTCCACGGGGCGAGTGGCCAGAAGCTCACGACGGGTCTCCAAGTCCGACTGCTGCTTCGAGCAACTCGCCTTCAAAGCACTCTCCGCGGCCTCGGCTCGCTCCAGACGAGACTCCGCCTTTCGAAGCGAGGCGCGCACAGAATCTATCTTCCTCTGAGCCTTCGACAGGCTGGAAGTCGCCTCCGCAAGTTGGAGCTCTGACTGACTTAGACTCGCCTCAGCAGCCTCCAACTCAGAAGGAGAGCTCCCCTCTAGCAAAGCTCGCCGGGATCGATAAACCTCGCCATCGGTCATAAGCAGGGTCATCTGAGCGACGAAAGAAGAGCTGTCGACTTTGAACTCCTCCAGGCTCACGTAAAACTCTGCACCGTCCGTCGACCACCAGTCCTGGAGAGCGTCAAAGCCAGCATTTTGGAAAGGCTCCAACGTCGACTTGATATACTGTCGGCAGCTCGCAAGAAGGAACTCTGAGACTCTGCTCCTCGGCCTTAAATCCGGGCGAGGTGCCTCGGAGTAGGTAGGCAAGACCTTCCCTCCCACTGCAGCCGCGACAGGAGCCGCCTGTGCCAACAAGGGTGGCAGAACCGAAGAAACCGCCGCTACCGCTGCAACAACCGTCTCCTCCAACGGGCACGAGGGTACAGTAACTAGGGAGTGCCGCTTGTCGACGCTCGAAACTTTAGCCTCCTCGTGGAAAGATAAAGTGTCAACATCGATGCCGTCCAGGTCGATATCGCCACTAGGGAAGTTCTCCCCGCAAAGTCCGAGGAGATCCAGATCGTCCGGAGGGATATCTAGCCCGCGCGCCCCAGGCACTTCCTGCGCAGCGCCAGTAGACGAGTGCCCGAGAGACGCCTTCGAAAAGTTCGCCCCGCGCTCTACCACTACAACGGAGTCTGGTCAAAAAGAAGATACAATACTCAGCGTGATGAAAACTTCATGAACGTAGAAGACAAATAAAATAAAGAGAACTCCATACCCGCGTGGTCAGATGAAGCAGCCCTAGACGGGGGAATCACCTCATCTTTCAGAAGTCCAGGCTCCTCGGTATCCTCCACTAGACAAGGGACCCTTGGAACCATCCCGCGAGGAATGCAAACCTTTCTTCTTTTGGGAGGGGCACCCTCAACGGCGGCCTTCGGGAAACAAGATGCCCCAGGGGCGCTAGTAAGCTCGGCGTCTAACGCCGGAGTTGAAGAAGGGACACGACGAGCACTGGAGAGACGGCTACAGCTCCTCTGCGCCCTCTGAAGCCCCAGTCGGAGGCGGCGGTCCTCCGCTCCCGCAGAATGGTTAAAGCAGAAGTTCCTGAACTCGCTGCTCGCCAAGACGTCGACCGAGAAACTCATAAGCAAAGGGGAAACTCGCCCTTCAATCCACTTGCAGTACTCCGGAGTAGCGGCATCCCGAAACCCGGATTTGGTCCCGGGAAAGAAGCTGCTGCCAGTCGATCGAGCATAGAGAGAAGCCCAGAGGCGGTAACCCTCCTGCGGACTGATGCGCCCCTGCAACTGCTGAGGCATCCCAGGAACTTCCTGTCAAAATCCCTGCTGGTGAGCGAAGCGGTGAGGGGAGTACTGCTCCACCTCCACCACGTCCCCCTTTAGCCAAACCAAGTAGCTAGGGCGGCAACTGACCATGTTCCAGTATAGGTGGTCCGGGAGCTCCTCGTTGTCGTAAACAGTCGACCTCTCCAAAGGCAATACCGAATGCTCCGACAGGAATTCAAAATCAGCGCTTCCCATCTTCCTCAAAAGGGTGCGAGCACACTCCCTCGGACGCTCCTAACTGATAAAGGCGTTTAAAATCCCCCCTATCCTGGGCAGGAACAGCAGGTCGGCTGGATGCCCGCGTCTGGCGAAAATCCCCTTTGGAAAATGCAGAGCTATCCAGCCATACAAGTAGTGCAAGGGTCCGAACGCAGCGGACCGGCCAAGCTCCTCCTTGGCCTTATCCGAGCTGGACAAGTCCCAGTAAGTCCCGCTGAGAGCCCGGTGCAAGGCGCATAATATGGCCGGGGCTAGATTGAAAAGCTCGCCCCTCTCCATCCTGGAAGCTGCAAGGAAGGTCCCCGGACGGATAACCTCGCCAGAACACGGAAGCACGAATCGACAAAGGAAGATGACCAGCCTGGCAGCTCGGTAAACCGCTCGCCACTCCTCGTTGTCACGCCTCAAGCCAAGGATTTCCCAGGGACACTGCTTTCCCTCCATTGAATGCTTCTCTCAAGCCAAAGAGTCGATAGGCCTCACGAAGGAACGAAGCGGGGGTCTTTGCATTTGAGCGATCTTCCACATCGGATGGGCCGAAGGTGCCGGAGACCTATACTCGCCTCTGAACCAAAAGTCAACCCAAGAAGAAGGACGCACTCGATCCGACTGATCCCGCGCCGCGATGATAGCATATGCCTTAAACAAAAGAAGGCAAGAACTCGGAGCGAAGCTGCTGTCCAATAGATCCTTCAAGGCTGGCACCTCCTCCTGGTAGTAATTCCGTACTTCGGGGCATCCGGAAACGATGTGGACGTCGCAAAGCGAGATTCCTATCTCCCCCGCTCCAGTAAGGAAAGTGTTGGTGGCCGGACACCAGTGCTCACAAAGTGCGCGATACATCCCCTCAGGACGGCTGTACTCTCGACGAGCCGGCGCCAGAAACTGTTAGGATTGATGTGTTCTAAGCTTGTAAAACTTTATATTTTGGTCTAATAAAGATTGATAGTTATTAATATATGAGATGCATATAGGTGCGTAACATAGTTACGTGTTCTTTTGAGAACAGAGAGCCATGGTTATATGGTAGTCCACTGAGTTGAAGACTGAGTGGATTGGTCCCGTATAACCTAAATAAGTTCGCAGCTATGATCAGGTTGGTCGCCTCATCATGTTAAGCTGTTGGCGATGACAGTTCATGGGATGTCTTCACCATGGTCATCACCAGGCACAGTGTCTGTGGCTGAACGGAACTAACACGGTGTACAGATCAGTGAGCAGACACTGGTACACTAAGCCGTGTTTCTGCTTAGGGTAAAACGGTCCTAAACCCTGAGAAACCACGACTGATGGACTAACCAGTTGCGTGGTGCTTTGGCGCACCAATGTGTGAGGGTCCATATGCAGTGATCCAAAACCACGGTGTACTGGGTTACCCGGCTGGCGTTGCATTAGCGTGTCACTCCTGCAGGCCATCCACACCCCTGATGGGAGGTGCGTTCCTTGGTGTGACTTACACTGTACCAAACCCAGGCCTGGTGGTCATCAGTTTGACTGTTGACCGGGTTCGATTACTCGACGGGGTAATCAGAGGTACGATGTATAGGTCAACCTGGAAGGAACCAAGTCATATGATCATTCGAGTCTGACGGTAGTCTTCACCGCTCGAAGTGAATCATGGCATCAAGTGGAGGGACAGCGGGTTTACCACTACTGAGCGGAGAGCAGGGGTATGATGGAGAACATAGTAAGTCTGGGTGAATTGGAGTACAGCCTGCGTCGCACTCTGGGTGGCTACGCAGGTTAACTCGAGCTCAGAGGATCGATGGTACACTCGGGTAGTGTGTCGATCGAGCTTGAGTTGGAAGCCATGAACCCCGGTCCCTGATGGTTCCACCTTATCAACATTATGTACGGTTCTTGAACCGTCTCCTCGGAATACCATAAGCAGGAGGAAGAAAGAAGTATACGCTCCGTGTGTGCTTGGCACTAGAGCACGGTAGATGCGTAACTACATACGAGTACTAAGGGTTGAGCCCGGGATTAGTACAGAGTCGTATGTAGTAATCCCTAGCCATAAGTGAACTTCGCTGCATAGGTGCGATGCACCGGGGTATGTTGCGAGTTGACTAGTTGACTTTGCTAGAGGCACCTTCCGGTGGCCTCAGTTAATAGTAAGTAACTAGTAGATATCACTTAAGTAATGGCCGTTAGGTATCGCACGCTAGAAATGGTCAAAATGAGGTGTCGGGGCGTTTTGGTAAAAACCTCACTCTGCCGGACCTCACTGTTGGCCGAACCTAGTGGTGGGACACCTCACTAGGGCCGGCCCTATGATGTAGGGATGAGAATCCCTCATCTATAGGGCCGGCCATATGGATAGGGATGGGGCGATAAATCGGTTAATATCGAGCCCTAAAAAGTGGGAAAACGGATAAATACGCGGAGAGATAAAAGGGAGATAATGGAGAGATAATGAGAGGGGGTTAATATCCCCTTGGATCCTTATCCAAGGGGTGTTGGCCGGCCCTATAAAGCCCTATGGGGCGCCGGCCCCATGTGCAAGAAAAAACCGAACCCCCCTCTCTCTCATCTCTCGAGTTCTCTCCCGTTTCATCTCCCGTTTCCCGCTTGCTACTTCGTCTTCCTCGCGTGGAGTTCTGAAGAAGGAGAAGGGTCATTCTTCGGAGGCACTCAGAGATCCGAGAGCGACGTTCCGTGCATCGTGTGAGATCGGGTGAACAAGAAGGTAACATCTCCATTCGTACCGTCGGCATCTTTGCGAACGATCTTCCGTCTCCATCGACAAAGAAGACAATCCTCCGCGGTTAAAAGATCCGTACGAAAGGTATGTGTAATCTAACATGTAGATCTAGCGAGCATTATGATTTGCATCCATGCTAGTTAATCATTACGCTAGATTGCCGTTAGGGATTTTCGATTCTCGTGCATACACATGCACACATATGTAGATTAGTTTCTGTGAAAAATTAAATCGTGTAACGTGCACCATGAACGGTCTTTCGACCGCCAAATCGCTTCCGCTGCGAGCCTCTGACCCGGATTAACTTCCAACAATTGGTATCAGAGCCGCATTAGTGGTGTGCGTTTCACGTTTTTTCATGAAACTAACATGTGTGCGCATGATGAATGCGTGAGATCAACGGGGTTCTTATGCTTAGATCATGCATATATATAGATTGTGCTTGTTCTATTAATCATTCTTGCAGGGCGCCGCTATAAAAAATCTAGATCTATGCTTTGTGCTTGCTACCGGGGGTCGGACCCCGAGTTAGCAATTGTCTGGATTTGCTTTCTGTGTGTGGATATGTAATTGAGCCATAGATTGGGCGAGCGATGGGGTTTGTCCATCCTCGGTTTCCCATGGCCTTTTTTTCAAGGTGTGTTTTCTTTTCTTTCTAGGAAATTGTGTACGACCGAGCACTTGCTCGTAGCGTACTAGACTTTTTCAGTTACAGATCGAGAAGAAAGACGTGCCAAAGAAATCCACCATCGGGAGCGGAAGCGGAACCCTGGAGGATGAAGACGATCCGGCAAAGTGTTCGCAAGCGCGACGGAGGAGCCGGACCGAGGAACCTTGCGAAGAAAGCTAGAGGCCTGCGCTGTGCTAATTAGGTTCAGGGGTCGGACCCTGAACTTAATTCAGTTTTTATGGTTGCTTTCTTTAATTAGTTCTTTATGCTTCATATCGAACCCCGATGAGATAATATGATTATCAGTTTTCAGAGGGATGCCTTTCCCCTCCGGTCCAAGCGACTGTTTGAGGTTAGGATCCCGCTAGATGACGCCTATTATTTAGTTGACTTTTGATGTTAGTGGGATCCCATCACATATGGTTATGCCACCATTAGGAGAGCACCCGACTAGTCGGGTGTGCCTATTTGGCCAGCATCGAAATCAAAGATGAGATGGAGATCCATTGAACATCAATTGTCAAATCTATAAGCGAGGCGCCATGACTAGTGGGAGTCCTTTCCAGTGAGTCTGACTCTAGGATTAGCTCCAGAGCATTAGCGTGATAACCAATTTTGCAAAGCATCGATACTCTTGGAATATATAATGTGACCCTTGAATGGAGAAATCCACTTGAGGCAGGGACTATGATATTCCGAGAGTGATTAATGCTAGGCGAAAGGTTTGAACGCTAGTGGGAGCATGGTGTGGCCAGGGTCTAGTATTTAGGAGGTCGCTACCTTTGCATTTGCATAAATTCATACTCGCAAAATAACCCTCAGAATTATAAGGGATGCAAGAGAGGAGTTTTAAAAGATCCTCTGGCCTCCACGGCCAGTCATTTTGTGTTTGGGTGGGGATGCATAACTTCACACCCCCTAGGGTGGGAGCTGTGTGTTTCCATGCCAAATTACTTAATGACCTCCCTGTGGATATGGCGATTACGGGGCCAGGAGAGAAGGGCTTTTCATCCCACCCTAGTGGGGGCCGCATGAACTCCCGTGTCGTAATTGCTTAGGCTCGTGGGTAAGCATCCTAAGTACACGTGAGGTATTCGTTGCGAAGACAACGGTGATCACGTGGTACTGGCCGAAAGATAACCATGGTCCATCACAGCCCTTAGTTGGCAGATTTGGATAGGGTCAAGGAAAAGGCCCATGTGAGCGGATTGACGCTGTATGATGCCCCCTAGGGCAGGTACAGTCGATTCCGAGATCTTACATACATGGTTAATTGATCCATGGTAATGACTTCGCTTGAGGGTAGCGTCGACATATGGATATAATTAGCTTGTTTTAAAAATCCATAAAATAAGTTTTTAATGCATACTCATTATTCAATCTTTATTTTCAGATGACTAAGTTAGACCCCCTGTCCGCTATCCTAAATGACCACAAACTTACCGGTCCCAACTATGAGGACTGGAAGCGCAACCTGTACCTGGTCCTAAGGATTGGTAAACATATGACAGCCCTTAATGACCCTGGGCCAGATTTGCCAGGACCCAATGCCACAGAGGCACAGTTAAAGGCATTCACTGACTGGAAGGAATCCAATGAGATATGTAAATGCTATATTATAGCATCCTTGCAAACAACTCTGCAGAAGCAAGTCGAGGAGATGCCCGACGCTTCTGACATGATGTTGTATTTGAAGGAGATGTTTGAAGGTCACAATCGCGTTACGCGATACCTTACCATCAAGAAACTCGTCGGCACTAAGATGTCCAATGGGACGCTGGTTCGGGAACACATGATGAAAATGTTTGGGTTCCAGAACGAACTAGCTACCATGGACATTGTGCTAGAAGGCGAGGTGATGACAGACATCTTCCTCTCGTCACTGTCTGGAGCCTTTGAAGGCTTTGTCACCAACTTTAATTTGAACAAGTTGGCTATGACAAATGCAGAGCTTCTGGGAGCTCTCCAGGCAGCTGAGGATGGCTTCAAGCAGAAGGGCGAAGCACTTCACGTGCAACGCAGATCCTTCAAGAAGCCTGGTAAACCTCAGGGCAAGAAACATAAAAGGAAACCTAAGTCATTGCCTGTGCAGGACTCTGCTGGAGCCTCTGGGTCTGGAAAATCAAAGAAACCGGGCACGAAGTGCTTCCGGTGTGGCCAGAAGGGTCATTGGAAGAAGGACTGCAAGAAGCCTCAGAATGCTGGTGAAGGTAATCTACAACTCTTAGTTGTTGAATCACTTCTTTCAAGTAATAGTACTTTTGCTAGTTGGATTGTGGATTCTGGATCCACTAACCATGCCTGTAACTCTCTTCAGGGGTTTCGGGAAAGCAGAAGATTGCTTGATGGAGAAGTGACCCTGAGCATGGGAACTGAGGCCGTGGCTGCTGCTGAAGCTATTGGAGATGTTAATCTTAGTTTTTCGAATAATAAGACTTTGACACTTAGAGATGTCTTTTATGTACCGTCCTTGCGACGTAACTTAATTTCTGTTTCTTCTTTAGTTAATAAAGGTTATTCAGTTTATTTTGATGCTTCTGGTGTGTCGTTTAAACTGAATGGAACTTTTATAATAAGAGGAATGGTTCAGAATCATCTCTATGTTGTAAGTCCTAAATTTGAAAAAGATAACATAATAACTTCAGCATTTAATGTTAATTTATCTAAGCGTAAGAATCCATCGGAAAATTTAACCCACCTGTGGCACTTACGACTTGGGCATATTGCCTTAGATAGGATCCATAGAATGGTGAAGGCCGGGCTTCTGGAAACAGATCCTACGGAGATCCTTCCCACCTGTGAATCCTGCCTGGAAGGCAAGATGACCAAGAGGTCCTTTAAAGGCAAAGGAGTAAGAGCCACTGAGGTATTAGAGTTAATCCATTCGGATGTATGTGGACCCATGAACGTCAAGGCGATAGGAGGCCATGAGTATTTCATCACATTCATTGATGATTACTCAAGATATGGTTACATTTACCTGATGCATCGGAAGTCGGAATCCTTTGACATGTTCAAAGAGTTCAGGGCTGAAGTAGAAAAGCAGACAGGTAAATATATAAAAACCCTTCGATCTGATCGAGGAGGTGAATACCTATCTGACGAGTTCCTAGGGTATATGGTGGAGCATGGGATAAAAACCCAGTTAACTGCTCCAGGTACCCCACAACAGAATGGAGTTTCCGAGAGAAGGAATCGAACCTTGTTGGACATGGTTCGTAGCATGATGAGTTACGCCAGTTTACCAATGACCTTTTGGGGATATGCCCTACAAACAGCAGTTTATATTCTGAATCACGTTCCATCTAAGTCAGTGCCTCTGACCCCTAGAGAACTATGGTCAAAGCGAAAGCCATTGATACAGCATTTCAGAATATGGGGATGCCCTGCACATGTGCGAAGGGATAAGAGGGAAAAGATGGAAACTAAAACCAGAGTATGCTTATTTGTAGGGTATTCCAAGGAGACCAAAGGTGGTCTATTTTATGATCCTGAGGAAAAGAAAGTGATCGTTTCTACGAACGCCTATTTCCTAGAACAGGATTATATTGTGGACCACAAACCTACTAGTAAGGTAGTTCTGGATGAACTGCTGGGTACTAGTTCAGATAGCGCATCCAAAAGCATAGTGGGAGCTGACATTACAGATAATAATATACTAGATACTGTAGAACCTATTAATCCTGTAACACCACCACCACCTCGTCGCAGTGGGAGAAACATCAGAGCTCCTGACAGATACTATGGAGAAACCTTATTGGTTGATCCAGAGTATCAGGAGGATGACCCACTGAGCTACGATGAGGCAGTGGGAGCTTCTGACAGCTCTGACTGGCAAAAGGCTATGGAGGTAGAAATTGAATCAATGTCCCATAACGCAGTCTGGACTCTTGTTACACCATCATCCAATATTAAACCTATTGGGTGTAAGTGGGTGTATAAGAAGAAGAGAGGATCCGATGGTACAATAGAGACTTATAAAGCTAGATTAGTTGCCAAGGGTTACACCCAGAGAGAAGGGATCGACTTTGACGAAACCTTCTCGCCGGTAGCTATGATAAAGTCTATTCGGATCCTCCTATCCATTGCAGCCCATTATGACTGGGAGATCTGGCAAATGGATGTCAAGACAGCATTCCTTAATGGAAATTTGGAAGAAGACATTTATATGATTCAGCCACCAGGCTTTGAGTCAGAGGGTCAGGAACATCTAGTTTGCAAGTTGCAGAAGTCCATTTATGGACTAAAGCAAGCATCTAGAAGTTGGAACATCCGTTTTGATCAGGCAATCCAGTCATATGGATTTACTCAAAACGAGGATGAACCATGTGTATACAAGAGGACTGATAAGACCACAGTAGTATATTTGATACTTTACGTAGACGATATTCTGCTCATTGGAAATGATGTAGGAACATTGTCAACGGTAAAGGTCTGGTTGTCAACACAGTTCGATATGAAAGACCTAGGTGAAGCGAGTTATGTTTTGGGGATCAAGGTAACACGTGATCGCCAGAACAGGATTCTCTCGCTGTCACAGGCTGCGTATATAGATAAGGTTATGGCTAGATTTGACATGCAAAACTCCAAGAAGGGTTTTGTGCCATTTAGACATGGCATAAAACTGTCTAAGGATCAATGTCCTAAGACACCTGAGGAGAGAGCAGAAATGCAGAAGATACCTTATGCCTCGGCATTGGGTAGTCTAATGTATGCTATGCATTGTACAAGGCCAGATATCTGTTTCGCAGTAGGCATGATGGGTCGGTTTCAGTCGAATCCGGGTCCAGATCACTGGACAGCTGTGAAGTGTATACTCAAGTACCTTCGTAGAACAAGGGACTATGAGTTGGTTTACACTGGACAAGAACTGACGCCGATTGGATATACAGATTCTGACTTTATGTCAGATTTGGAATCCAGGAAGTCGACATCAGGTTTTGTGTTTATGCTAGGAGGAGGAGCGGTTAGTTGGCAGAGTGTGAAGCAGAAATGCATCGCAGACTCTACCACAGAGGCTGAGTACGTTGCAGCGTGCGAGGCAGCCAAAGAGGCGGTATGGCTCAAGAAATTCCTTACGGATTTGGGGTGCGTACCAGAGGCCCAGTTACCTATTGTGCTTTACTGCGACAATAGTGGGGCGGTAGCACAAGCAAAGGAGCCAAGACATCACCAAAAGGGGAAGCACATCGAGCGCAAGTTCCACTTGATTCGGCAGTTTCAAAAGCAAGGGCGAGTAGCGGTGACACAGATTGCATCTACAGATAATGTTGCTGATCCTTTCACAAAGGCAATACCTACCAAGGCATTCGAGCGACATGTGGATGCGATGGGAGTCAAAACCGTTTTGCTTCGCTAGACCAAGTGGGAGATTGTTAGGATTGATGTGTTCTAAGCTTGTAAAACTTTATGTTTTGGTCTAATAAAGATTGATAGTTATTAATATATGAGATGCATATAGGTGCGTAACATAGTTACGTGTTCTTTTGAGAACAGAGAGCCATGGTTATATGGTAGTCCACTGAGTTGAAGACTGAGTGGATTGGTCCCGTATAACCTAAATAAGTTCGCAGCTATGATCAGGTTGGTCGCCTCATCATGTTAAGCTGTTGGCGATGACAGTTCATGGGATGTCTTCACCATGGTCATCACCAGGCACAGTGTCTGTGGCTGAACGGAACTAACACGGTGTACAGATCAGTGAGCAGACACTGGTACACTAAGCCGTGTTTCTGCTTAGGGTAAAACGGTCCTAAACCCTGAGGAACCACGACTGATGGACTAACCAGTTGCGTGGTGCTTTGGCGCACCAATGTGTGAGGGTCCATATGCAGTGATCCAAAACCACGGTGTACTGGGTTACCCGGCTGGCGTTGCATTAGCGTGTCACTCCTGCAGGCCATCCACACCCCTGATGGGAGGTGCGTTCCTTGGTGTGACTTACACTGTACCAAACCCAGGCCTGGTGGTCATCAGTTTGACTGTTGACCGGGTTCGATTACTCGACGGGGTAATCAGAGGTACGATGTATAGGTCAACCTAGAAGGAACCAAGTCATATGATCATTCGAGTCTGACGGTAGTCTTCACCGCTCGAAGTGAATCATGGCATCAAGTGGAGGGACAGCGGGTTTACCACTACTGAGCGGAGAGCAGGGGTATGATGGAGAACATAGTAAGTCTGGGTGAATTGGAGTACAGCCTGCGTCGCACTCTGGGTGGCTACGCAGGTTAACTCGAGCTCAGAGGATCGATGGTACACTCGGGTAGTGTGTCGATCGAGCTTGAGTTGGAAGCCATGAACCCCGGTCCCTGATGGTTCCACCTTATCAACATTATGTACGGTTCTTGAACCGTCTCCTCGGAACACCATAAGCAGGAGGAAGAAAGAAGTATACGCTCCGTGTGTGCTTGGCACTAGAGCACGGTAGATGCGTAACTACATACGAGTACTAAGGGTTGAGCCCGGGATTAGTACAGAGTCGTATGTAGTAATCCCTAGCCATAAGTGAACTTCGCTGCATAGGTGCGATGCACCGGGGTATGTTGCGAGTTGACTAGTTGACTTTGCTAGAGGCACCTTCCGGTGGCCTCAGTTAATAGTAAGTAACTAGTAGATATCACTTAAGTAATGGCCGTTAGGTATCGCACGCTAGAAATGGTCAAAATGAGACGTCGGGGCGTTTTGGTAAAAACCTCACTCTGCCGGACCTCACTGTTGGCCGAACCTAGTGGTGGGACACCTCACTAGGGCCGGCCCTATGATGTAGGGATGAGAATCCCTCATCTATAGGGCCGGCCATATGGATAGGGATGGGGCGATAAATCGGTTAATATCGAGCCCTAAAAAGTGGGAAAACGGATAAATACGCGGAGAGATAAAAGGGAGATAATGGAGAGATAATGAGAGGGGGTTAATATCCCCTTGGATCCTTATCCAAGGGGTGTTGGCCGGCCCTATAAAGCCCTATGGGGCGCCGGCCCCATGTGCAAGAAAAAACCGAACCCCCCTCTCTCTCATCTCTCGAGTTCTCTCCCGTTTCATCTCCCGTTTCCCGCTTGCTACTTCGTCTTCCTCGCGTGGAGTTCTGAAGAAGGAGAAGGGTCGTTCTTCGGAGGCACTCAGAGATCCGAGAGCGACGTTCCGTGCATCGTGTGAGATCGGGTGAACAAGAAGGTAACATCTCCATTCGTACCGTCGGCATCTTCGCGAACGATCTTCCGTCTCCATCGACAAAGAAGACAATCCTCCGCGGTTAAAAGATCCGTACGAAAGGTATGTGTAATCTAACATGTAGATCTAGCGAGCATTATGATTTGCATCCATGCTAGTTAATCATTACGCTAGATTGCCGTTAGGGGTTTTCGATTCTCGTGCATACACATGCACACATATGTAGATTAGTTTCTGTGAAAAATTAAATCGTGTAACGTGCACCATGAACGGTCTTTCGACCGCCAAATCGCTTCCGCTGCGAGCCTCTGACCCGGATTAACTTCCAACAGAAACTTGGCTAATAAGTTTATCTCGGGTTCCGTGCCAAAGACCTCGTAGAGCTCGCCCATCCATTCACGAAAGCCGCAAAGGTATTGGACGTCTCCCCGAGGCCAAGAATCGGTACCCCATCGCGTCAGTCGGGCACAGATCTTCGAGGCGACAACCGGCGTGGGCACGAAGTCTTCATCACAATGGTGGAACGGAATACTCAAACTCGGCCGGAGAAGCTTCATGGAGATCCCTTCGTCAGTATAGATCTTCTCGCTCAATTTCGACATCCCGCAAGTCGCATCTGCGACCCCATCTTCCGTGATGCGCTCGTGGACAAAGACACGGAGCAACGACAGAAGGTCTTCCCGCCGCGAGTTGCGATAACGGTGCACCCGAGTATGGGGGAAGCGAAGGCACCTCCTCCCATCGGAGAAGTCCTCGGCTATCCACCCCGGAGAAGTCAAACTCTCGAAGACACGAGCCCTGGAGGACCATGGAGGGAAGCAAGTCAAGACAAGTGCGCCAAAAAAAAAAAGGGCCACACCCCCCTGTCAAGAGGATTGCCCAACTCAAGGTCACGTCACCGCTGCACCCGGGCCCTCGCACCGCATCCCCGGGGCCCGTGCACCACCCGTGCTAGCCAACTACCATTTCGCCATGCGGCATCCGCACACCACCCGTGCCGGTCGACTACGAAGACGCCACCCAGCCGGAGCCGCAGCCACCTGCCAGCTTGGCCCCCGCCGTACGGCTCCACGTCGCTCGCCAGTGGACCCATGCCGTCACGCCACAGCCTGCGCGCTATGCACGCTCGCTGCCACTGTTCTCCGCACCCGACCGGAAAAAAAAAAAAGGACTAGCAGCAGCAATAGCCGGGCCCGCAGCCCCTTGCCGCACAAAGAAGAGGGGGCCGACAGCCCCCTCCCCCTAATCAACGGCCCGACAGCAGCGAAAAAAAAAAAAAGGGGGGGGGGGGGGCAGCAACATCAGCCGGGGCCCGCGCCCCTCTCCAATCGGGGAACGACACCAAGGAAAACGGAGGGGGGACCCGCAGCCCCCCTCCTTCTTCGCCGACGAACAGGGGGGGGGCGCCCGACTCGCACACGACGCCGCCCCGACTCCTCCTCCGACACAGCCGGCCCCAGCGCCCAACTCGCGCACGACGCCGCAGCCCCGGCCAAACCGCCGCCGCCCCGCAGCCGCCGGACCCGGCCCCCGCGCGCGACCAGTCCGCGCCCGCGCCCGCAGCCGCCGAACCCGGCCCCCGCGCCCGACCCGTCCGCGCCCGACGCCTCGCACGCCGGCCCCGCGCGCACCCTGCGTGCCGCCGCCGCCTCTCGCGCGCCACCGCAGCCCCGCGCGCCGGCCCCCGCTGCTTCCACGGGCCGGAACCGAAGAAAAAAAGAAAAAGAAAAAGAAAAGAAAGAAAAGGAAAAAGAAGAAAAAGAAGAAGGAGGAAGAGAGAGGCGGCGAAGGCGGCCCGCACCTCAGCCGCGCTCCTCCATCCTCCCCGCCTCGGTCCTCGCCGCATCGTCGCTTCGAGCCCGCCTTCGCAACGACCTCCAAATCGCGCACCATCGCCGCCGACGAAAGAGGCGACACCGGGAAGACGGAGCAAGTCGCGTGCAACCCCAGGCAGCTCTCTTCCGACGGCGGTCTCCAGAAGCCGGCAGAACCTTCGCAAAGAAGCACAATGGCGGATGAAGGGGGTAGGGGTCCTTAAATAGACACCCGACCCCGCCCACAAAAGGAATCAAGGATAAGTGCTCTACGATTCTTACGCGTCCAAACCCTACACGTTCTCACCGACGCACTCGTCTTTGAGGGGGCATTTGTAGACACACGAATTTCGTCTGACCCAAACCCGACTTACATGTGCCAACGCGGATGCAAACCCGACGCACGGACCCGACTCGCACGCACCAGTGCGGACTCGGACCCGTACCTGGGGGCCGGCCCCTACTAGGGTCCGAACCCCATGGGGCCGGCCCTACTAGGACCCGAACCCCATGGGGCCGGCCCTACTAGGACCCGAACCCCATGGGGGGTCGGCCGGCCCTGCAAGGAAAAAGAAAAGAAAGGAAAGAAAAGAAAGGAAAGAAAAGAAAAGGAAAGAAAAGAAAGGAAAGAAAAGGAAAGAAAAGAAAAGAAAGAAAAAGAAGTAAATACCGCCATGCGCGGGGGGAGGTTGCGTATGACGTCTGCACACACGCGGATCTGCGCCGATCCCTCGATCCGACGCACAAGAAGAAGCGCCCGATCGCCATCGATTTCGTGCGCAAAATCCAGCCATAATTGCCCCGCCAGGAAAGGAAAGCGAATGAAGACTTATTCCCCTCATCAATGGATGAATAAATCTTGGGTAATTATGAGGGAGATATTAAAGGGATTTTAAATTAAAACTTCCCATATCTCTCCCCCCCCCTTTGCCTATAAATAGAGGGGGTGGGGGAAGGTTCAAGGGGTCGGTCGGTTGAAGACTGAAGACGAAGCACGGGAGCTCTGCAGAAGAGAAGACGCTTCTTCATCGACCCAAGGCTTCACGAGGCACAGGCAAGCCCGTCCCGTCGGGATCGGCTTAGCCCATTGAAAGCCCTCATCAACGTGAAGACCCTTGCACACGAAGATCAAGACTTCGACTCCGTGCACGAAGAAGAAAGCTCGGAGAAGAAGACCCTTCGACTCCGAAGACGCCAGAAGCAAAGGCCGGAGAAGAAGCTCGGAGCGGCACTACCCCGTCGGCTCCAACAAATCCTCGACTCCGATCAAGCTCCAAAGCCCGGAGGAGAGAAACGAAGCGTCATCAACCCGTCGCCTTCGACAAACGTCTGCGCCATCCACGAAGAAGAAAGCCTGGAGCAGACCGCCTGAAGCGTCGCTACCCCCGTCATCTTCATCAACAAAAGCCGACGCTACAACCGTCGCACGGAGACCATCGCTACCCCCGCCGTCTTCACCAACAAAAGTCGACGCTACAACCGTCGCACGGAGATCGGTGCTACCCCCACTATCTTCGAAAGCGTTCTTCGACTCCGATCACGCCAAGGAAGCCCGGAGAAGAAGAGAAGTACAGCCGACCCACAAACCGTCGAAGCACCGGAGAAGTAGCCCACGTCGTTCGAAGAAGAAGACTGAGTGGACGCTGAAGCTAAAGCCAACGCAAGAAGCCAAAGCAAAGCCCGCGCCAAAGCAATGCAAGTGCCAAAGCCAAGCGACTACGCCGGCCACGAGCAAAAGCACCGCACGTTCTAGCCGATACGACGCGAAGTCCGGAAGAACGAAAGCATCGCAAGTCTCTCCCGGCTACGTCCAAGCGCAAGCGCCGAAGCAAAGCGAAAGCCAGAGCCACGTCGGAGCCAAGCCAAAGCCGACGCCAAAAGCACGATCGACGCCGCGAACCGACGATCAAGGACGCCGAGGTCAAGCAAGGAGCGAGGAAGACACGAAGACCGAGGAAGAAGCCGGAAAACCCCCTAGCCGAGAAAGCGCGAAGCACGGAAGGGACAAAGCAACGGTGGACATTCCTTAGCCTCTCCAAAACCCTCACCCTGTAAAGACCCATGTCCTGGGCAACCCCTTCAGAGCTCTCGCACGAACACCACGTGGAGACGCGGATCAAAGGGATCCTCCAGAAGATCTTTCCCACAATCCCCTGATCAAAACTCGCCGCAACCCGGACTCGCTACACCCGAGCCACCCGGGTCCCGGCCACACTTGTAATCTGGTTTTGCGCAATAAAGACGACCCGTACCTTTTCCGCGCATACAATGTGCACTTGAAAGATGGAGCAAATCATGATTATGCCCTTTCACACAATACATTCTATTAGCATTTAACATAATATCTAGCATAGCGTCACCTCCAATTCTTGTCTCTCTCCTTTTTTTTTTTTTTTTTATTGGAGTTCTCTTCTTAGGGCAAGTGCTTTGCCGCTGAGATGCCACCTCAATCACATCAAAATATTGGTCCAAGTAGAAATTTTGAACATTATTCAAACCTTAGCATATCTTTTGGTTTTTGATAGAAACAACAAACAAGCTAAAAGTAAAAGGATTACCTCTCCTTAATCCAACAATAATGTGTATGAAATAAGAAAAATACTATTGTGCCGCCTTGAAATGAGGATTGGGAACTTTTCCTCTATCGTCTGGATGGGGAAAATTTTCAGCACATCCTGCGTACCATACAATCACAGGGCCAGCAAATGGGGGTGGCCCTCAGCACTCAAAGTGTGTTGATAGGCTTTAGGGGTAGTGGGCCCCATGGTTGTCTGGTATGCAGAATGTGCTGAAATTATTTTCCGTCTGAATGGTTGAAGCATTGATCATTAAAAAAAATTGAATTGAATGTAATCAGTGGCGTAGCCAAGAATTACGTGCAGGGAGTCAAGGTGTGCATTAAGGTGAATTATAAATGATGATCAACACGATTAATTAAAATGAAGGTATGATACATTGAAGAATCCACTACTATTTTTCATAAAATATTTTAGCAAAAAAAAGAGACCATAACAAGTCATTGAAGAAAAAAAAAATTACTTATATTAATAAGCCATTGGGTTTCAAAAATCATAGTAGTTCCTATCAACCATGAATCTTATTCGTTAGATTAAATCCAACGGTTAGAGAGCAATTGGACTTTATTGTGAGTTGGGCTTCTGACTCAAAGTTGGCAGTAGTGGAGATAGAAAGATTTAGAGCTTTTTTTTTTTAACCAATCAACCATGAACCTCATTCGTTAGATTAAATCCCAACGGCTGGATGTTGTCCCAACCTTTTCTTTATATTAGTCAATGCTTAGCTATCGACATGCACTCCTGAGTCGTGCCAGGACCTGGATAGCATTTTTGCTCCCAGATTTATTTGATGCACTTGTTTACCGTCCAATCGTAGTATGACACGTAGTCCATTAAAAGGCTGGGCACAACAGGGACTACATGCTATGATGCTATCAAACGACTTCCCTATTGTACCCTTTTTAATGCACGACATGCATGGCACACTGCAATTGGATCTCAAACAAGTGCAGCAAATCAATCTATGGAGCAAAACTGCTCTCCTAACTAGTGCACGTGAAATTATAATAAAAAAACTTACGCATTTAAATAGGTGTTCTTGTTTTGTTTTGTTTTGTTTTGTTTGTATGCTTTTTTTTGTTATTTGAGTGTGCTTAGTTGTATGGCACACAAGGGGGAGGGCAAAACTACTGCTATTGTGCTACACGGACGCTGCATAGCTCGGCACATGAGATCATATATAAGAAATCTTAAAAATCCAGGGGGAGCAACCCTGCACCTTAATGTAATGGAAGGAATAGACCAAGGTCTCCATAGCTTTGCTCAACTAGCTTTTAAGAGTAATCAAACTTGAGAGAATAACTCTCAGGACATGATCGTTAGGTCCAGGAGAAGACGACATTCAACTTTGCACGGTCCATAGGGACTTCGTTTTCCCGATTCTGGTAAAGAATTTGCCCTAAATCCATCTCAGCTTGGAAAGAAAATCTCAAACATCCCATTTGTTTTAGCAAACACCCAATCTTATTCCATCCCAATTATATTAGACGAGCAATGCTATTCAGCTCGAAGGTTTGTCCCGAATTCGTTGGCCCAAAAGACGTGGCAGCGTGCAACTGGTGATGTTAAAGATTTTAAAATCACTAGTGGGTTTCAGCCACCAATTGCACGCTGCCACATTTTTCGGGCCGGCGAATTCGGGACAAACCTTTAAGCTTAATCGCATTTCTCTATTTAAACAGAACGAATCAATACGAGTTGGACTAGGCCTGAGTTTTATAAATAAAAAAAAAACCACTAAACATAATAAGCTAAATACATTTTAACTTAAAAACAAGAACACTACTTGGCTCCAACAATTGTTGGGGCACCCGAACTGACATGGCAGTTATCGATTCGACCATACTCCACTACCATAAAATAAACTTATTTTTTTAAAAAAAAACCTTGAGATTAAAGCAGTAATATGAGCCCCCACATGATAGAGTATGGACTAGTAGACCCTAAAAGTATCAAATGTGTACGGTCGAATCATTGATTGCTAGATCAACTGTTGGAGTCCGTTGCTCCAACAGTTGTTGGAGCAAAGTATAGTTCAAAAAACGTTCTTATACTTTTCTTCAAGCACACCCAAACCTATTTAATTCCATCCCGACCTCATCCCGACGGAGTCGAGCCAAGTCGGGTAACCTGCTAAATCTGTTTAATTGTCATCCCTAGAGCTCACCCCGATGCCAAAATATTCCTAACACAATCCAAACCATTAACAAGCTCTGGTCCAACCTGACTTAGAGTGCATAGGTTCAAGCCAACCTACTCAAAGCGATAACAGGACAGGTCAGGCCCAGTTTCCATAAGCCCT
>OX393550.1:12714428-12757915 GCA_947650365.1 Chamaelirium japonicum | reverse complement strand
ACCCCCCTGCAGTATATTTTTTTTTCCAAATAGATCCCTAAAATTTAAAAATGTTAGCAAGTAACTTTTTGTCAACTACTTAATTTCCTGATTTGGTAATTTTCATCCGACTTGAAGGGGGAAATGTAGTTTCGAACTGCAGGGAGGTTAAGTGTTTTTGTGCTAAATCTCGGGGGGGGGGGGGGGGGGAGTGTAATTTACCCCAAAAAAAACCCAACAATGGAGGAGGGAGAGAGAGAGAGAGAGAGAGAGAGAGAGAGAGGAGAGAGAGAGAACTAGTAGCAGAGAATCCCTTTTCAGAGTTAAAAGGATAGGTACAAAAGGCTATGTATCATCAGTGGACGGCCAGTACATCGTCATCATCTATAGCCAGCCGACTCAGCCCATCAACAAAATGAACCCAAACAGACGCCAGCGATCCTAACTAATGTTTCTTTTTTCCTTCTTCAACACTACTAGCAGGTCAACATAACGGAATCTCCAAAAACAGCAAACAGCAAAAAGGGAAACAGCAAAAAAAAAAAACCCGGATTCGTCCTGTCGCCTCCCCTTCCACTGATCACTCGTCGTCGTCCTCCTCCTCCTGTTCAACAACAACGAAACCCGAAACAGTGAGAACGGTTTTGAAACTAACGGCTACATTTCTAGGCAATCATCTAGGTAGAGAGAGAGAGGAGAGAGATTGAGGGGTGTTCCTTCACCTCTCCGCTCCCATCCTCCTCATCGTCGTTCACCTCCGACTTCGACTTGTCCGACTCGTCCTCCTCCTCCTCGGCATCCTTCCCGCCCCGCCGGCCTGCATCCCACAACCAAAACAATTCACCTCATCAGTTCAAAGACACCAAGATCAACAGCAATCAACGCAAATTTCCCAGATAAGAAACAAATTCAATCAAAAAAAAAAAAGGGAACAGATCCAGATCAGAGAGAGAGAGAGAGAGAGAGAGAGAGAGAGAGAGAGACCTGCTTCTTGTTGTAGGCATCCATGTTCTTGTTGTACTCGGTCTTGCGCTTCGCTGCTTTGGCCACGTAGGGTGCTTTGTCCTGATTTGCAATGAAATAACCACAAAGTGAATTTCAGATCTAGGGTTTTTTTGTTACTAATAATTCTGAGAGAGAGAGAGAGAGAGAGAGAGAGAGAGCGAAGGGGGGGGGGGGGGGGGGGGGGGTTGGTTGAGGGGCGCTACGCACAGCAATCGGACATCGATTTCCACCGGTCTCCCCCAGCTTTGCTCACCTGATTCCAGATGAACAGAAATATCAATAACATAAAATTTAAAAAAAAACGAAGAATTTCGATGAAAATACTATGGATCGGATGATTAAGTTGGAAAAAATAAGGAGTAAAAAAAAAAAATTTGGATCGAGCGGGGGAGGCGAGGCTTACAGCGGACACTTGCTTGTTGTTAGGGTTCTTCTCCTTGAATTCCTTACGGAACTCCTCCCTATTGAACAAAAGCGAATTGAAAGCATCAGATGCGTCCCGTGATCGACAAGGAAAACAGCGAATTGATGATGAAACGAAATAGAAATCATCAGATGCGTCGCCGATCTGGATCGTGCTTAGGATAGAGGGAATGATTATCGGGGAGCAGATTCTGACATGAACACGAGAAGGCGCTGCCTGGCCGCTTCGGCATGTTCCGGATCCTTCCCGGCCTTCCCCCTCTTCGCCGGCTTCACGCTCGCCTTCTCGGCCCCCTTCCTCTTCGGAGCAAGCCTTCAAGACACACAGAACAACCGAATCAGATCCGCCATGACTAGATCTAAATTGCTAGCGAACGATTAGGCACGGAAGGGGAGGGAGCTGACTTGGTGTCGGCCTTCTTCGAAGCGTCAGCCTTCGATTTGGTCCCTTTCATGGCGGTAGCTGCAAGAAAACGACCGGATCGGTAAGAAAACCGCCGGAAATCGGCCGGGGAGGCGGCGGGGAGAGGGGGGCTACCTTAGGGTTAGGGTTAGGGCTTGGGAGAAGCAGAGAGAGGAAAGGGGGGGTGTGAGGGGGATCGGGCGTTGGCGTGGGGGATAAGAAGGGGAGTGCGGCAGGGGGTAGAGGGTAATTTAAGTGGTTCCCGATCGGCGGAGGGAAACGAAACGAAACGAAACGCGGGCGAGGGCGAGGGCGCGATTTGAAATCTCGCCGGCCACGTCATCGATCCGCGTGATGGCCTCCCATTCGATCCGCCACCTCCCGCCGACTCGCCCCCTGTCTAGTGTGTTTCCTTCTGTGCTTTCTAGCCTCGTCTAACCGACACTGACCGTACGATTTGGTGCTACCTTGACCCAAGGATTTTTCTTAGAATTTTTGAGGTTTTTTCCAAATTGGCCACCATGTTTATCCTATTGCTCAAACTAAGTATAAAGTTCAAAAAAATTATTTTTATGATCCTCAAAAAATTTTAAATAAAAATATTTTTAATGTAGCGAATCACTTCTTCTTTCGTGAAACCAATAGTCTTAAACTTAAATTTTACATTTGTTTACATGTTCATTACTATCGTCGGAACCTCTTTATTGTCGGAACCTCACCGGAACCTCTTCATAACTCTACTAGAATCTTGCCAAAACCTCATCGGAACCTCCTCATCGCTGAAACCTTTTTATCGCCAGAACCTCGTCGGAATCTCTTCATCATCGGAACCTTGCCGGAACATCGTCGGAACCTCTTCATCGACATAAACCCGACGTAACCCGACATAAAATTACTCAACCAATATTTTTACTACTGTTAGGGGCAAAATGGTCATAAAACACTCATGCCACTGAATCGGCACGTGTAGCTGGTCAAAAAAGTAACGTTTTCGGGCTCTGTACTTAGTTTGAGCAATACAACAAACCTGGTGGTCACTTTAAAATTCTCAATTTGTTTTGGGTAATTTACACTTTACCCCCCTAAAGTTTAGCAAAAAAACACTTAACCCCCTCGTAGTTTATTTTGTTCCAAATCGCATCCTAAAGTTTGAAATGTTAGCACAATACTCCTTTTGTCAACTACTTAATTTCCTCATTTGGTAATTTTTATCTGATCAAAACTGAATTGAAGGGGGGTAAATTGTAGATTTTTAACTGTTGGGGGGTTAAGTGTTTTTGAGCTAAACTTTTGGGGGGCAAAATGTAATTTATCCTTTTTTTTGTGAAATTTTATTCATGCCCCAAAAATATGTAATTAGCCCCCGTATCCCTAGCGTTTCTCAATAAGTGGTTCCCGATCGACGGAGGGAAAAGAAACGAAACGCGGGCGAGGGCGCGATTTGAAATCTCGTCAGTCACGTCATCAATCCGCGTGATGGCCTCCCATTCGATCCGCCACCTCCCGCCGACTCTCCCACTGTCTAGTGTGTTTCCTTCTGTGCTTTCTAGCCTCGTCTAACCGACACCGACCGTACGATTTGGTGCTACGTTGACCCAAGGATTTTTCTTAGAATTTTTGAGGTTTTTACCAAATTGACCACCATGTTTATCCTATTGCTCAAACTAATTATAGAGTCCAAAAACATTACTTTTTTATGACCACCAAAAAATTTCAAATAAAAATATTGTTAATGTAGCGAATCACTTCTTTCGTGAAACCAATAGTCTCAAACGTAAATTTTACGTTTGTTTACGTGTTCGTTACTTTCGCCGGAACCTCTTCATTGCTGGAACCTCGCCGGAACCTCTTCAAAACTCTGCCAGAATCTTACCAAAATCTCATCGGAACCTTCTCATCGCCGGAACCTTTTTATCGCCAGAACCTCGTCGAAATCTCTTCATCGTCGGAACCTCGTCGGAACCTCTTCATCGACATAAACCCGACGTAAACTCGATGTAACCCGACATAAAATTACTCAACCAATATTTTTACTGCTGTTAGGGACAAAATGGTCATAAAAAGTCATAAAACACTCATGCCACTGAATCGGCACGTGTAGCTGGTCAAAAAAGTAACATTTTCGGGCTCTGTACATAGTTTGAGTAATACGACAAACCTAGTGGTCACTTTAAAATTCTCAATTTGTTTTGGGTAAATTACACTTTACCCCCCCCCCCCCCCCCCCCCCTAAAGTTGAGCAAAAAAATACTTAACCCCCTCGTAGTTTATTTTGTTCCAAATCGCATCCTAAAGTTTGAAATGTTAGCACAATATTCCCTTTTGTCAACTACTTAATTTCCTCGTTTGGTAATTTTTATCTTATCAAAACTGAATTGAACGGGGTAAATTGTAGATTTTTAATTGTTGTGGGGTTAAGTGTTTCTGAGCTAAACTTTTGGGGGGCAAAATATAATTTATTCTTTTTTTTTTTTTTTTTTTTTAAGGATACTATAAAATCAGAAGGTTTGTGCATGTGAGGGTGCCAATGGCTACTCCCTTAGAAACAAAAGAAGGAACAAACATGATACAAACTGCATTAACCCCCATCTAACTCTCAGTGCTAGCAATTCAATGCTCTCTTCAACTTCCATATTGCTAAGAGATAAACCCGAATGACCTTCTCCACCGACTCTTCAGACTGATCCATGCCTTTGGACTTCATCCATTGAGTCCAAAGCGATGACTCATATGTAGCTATATGCCACCCCAGCCTCATTCTATTCACCGTGGAGATGTCTTTAAGTATTCTGACCCCCAACCCTCCTTCATTTTTAGGTTTGAATATTGTGCTCCATCTCACATGAATGTTCGAGGATTGCCAAAGAAAATTCATCATCATGATCTTCTCCACCGACCTTTGCACACCAACGGGGATCGAAAATGCAGTAGTACAATAATACGAGAAGCTCTGCAAAACGGAGCGTATCAGCTCGAGCCGACCGCCTATGGATAGATGCTTGATCGCCCAGCAATTGATCAATCTCGCCACTTTTTCTTCTAGCAATTTGAAGAGGAATCTGCTAATTTTGTTAGAAGCTAGAGGCAATGCCAGGTACATAACAGAAAGGTATCCAATGTTGATATCAATTTTGGATATAATTTCAGCAAAATCAGCAAAGGAAGTTGACACGATAGCATTGCCCTTATTCCTGCTCATCTTCAACCCCGACATATCTCCAAACCTATCCAACATACTAGCTAGTTTATGCACTTGTTCCTTGATAGGTTTGATAAACAACATGATGTCACCTGCGAAGATCAAATGAGAGATGGGCACACTCCTACCAATGTTATAGCTCTTCCAGTCGCCCTAACCACTCCCCATTCTATCTCCAAAGAGAGACATTCCATCACAATAGTAAAGAGGTAGGCCGAGAGTGGATCTCCTTGCCTAATCCCTCTATTAGACTTGATCAATCCCGTCGGGACTCTGTTGATCAAAATAGAGAACGAGGGGAGCAAATGCAAGTTCTGATCCACTCAACCCAAATAGTATTGTACTGTTAGGTTTGATATGGTCTACAGCTCGTAAAACTCTGATTTGCCTGTATACGGTTGATAGTTTAATTAGAATTGTATAATGGTACATATTATTGTTGGAATTGGATCCGCTAATCAGAGTCGCAGCGGAAGCAAAAGAAAGATCCGAAGATCATACGGTGTATGTTTCATTGCACTTAATTCTACAAAACAATCTACATGCAAATCTATGATCTTAGCATATGTGCGGACACCCTAGAGGCATACTACGATCTACAAAAGACATGCATGCATCTAGTTAGGTGTTTAGAATCATCATACCTTTTGGATCTATGATCCGGAGATGACGGAACGATGAAGAACCGCACTTGAATCGCAAGGGAAACTGTCGGATAGCACCTTGTCCTTTGCGAATTGAAAAATCCTCGAAATCCCGTATCTGAGTGCAGCGATTACGAGCCGACGGAGGAATCCGTTGTGAAAACGATGGCGAGCCGCGAGATTTTCTCCTCCTCTCTCTCCTTTCTTCCTTCTCCTTCCTTTCTCTTCCTTCTCCCTTCTTCTTCCTCTCTTTTCCTTGGCCGAAACCACAAAGGAGGAGGCTAAAGGGGGGGGTCGGATTTTCTGGAGGAGAGGGACCTTAGGGCCGGCCCCTCCCTCTCCCTATTCCTTTATAGGGCTGGTCTCCCATGGCTTCAAGGAAGCTAGGGCCGGCCCTAGTAGGATAAGGATAGAGGGGGGGCGGTTTTTCTGGATTTACAGTGTCTATCGTGAAGCCTGGACGAAAACGCCCTTCACGAAAAGTGAAAAACTGAAAGAGAGACTGAGTGAGGTGCGCTACTCGGAATCGAGTTCCGTCAGCGCCTGTGAGCTCCTGGAATTATTCCGCTCAATCTAAAATCCAAATTCAATATGTTCTGAGCCATATTTTAGTATTTACCAAAATACCCCTACGGCCCGTAATATATGTGAATTTGGTTCTTAGGCTCTAGGCTTGCGCTCCATCGCGCTACTTCATATCCAACGTATCCAACTAGGTCGGGGAACAATTCCTATATACAACGATAGGGTGGAACCTTCAGGGTTCGGGATCTCTAGCTCCAACCGGATCCCTGATTAATTGTTCCGGTGACATACCGAAAGTTCCGTTAATCAGCCATAATCCGATTAACCCGCGTAGCCACCCAGAGTGCGACGCGAGTTGTGTTGTAGCTCGTGTGTCATTAGCGTGGCTTTTCTGTATTAACATTAATAAAGATGACTTTGGTTATTGCTTTAATTAGAATATTACTATGGTATATGATAATTCTCATATAATAAAAGGACCCTAGGGAACACAGTAGGCCACTGAGGCGCATAGAGGATCCATGCTTGGGAGACCCAGTGGACCAGTTCTGTGTAGACCTAGAACTAGTTCACAGCTTAGGTGATGCGGGTCGCTTCACCGAGAACAAGCTATTGGCAGGTAGAGGATGTGGTGAAGTCTCCACCACGGAAACGCGGGACTCCCATTCACCTGACCAAGCACGATGATCGTGTTGAACAGGAACCAAGACGATGCACAGTTCAGTGATTCAGACACTGGTGTAGAAACCGTCTTACTACTATAGATAATCTGACCATAACCCTGAGGGACCATGTTCACTGGGCCAACCAGTTGTCTGGTGCTTTGATGTGCCAACGTGTGTGGACCTTCCATAGTCCAATACCACGGTACGTTGGATTACCCGGCTGGCGCTTGAGTGACATATAATCCCTACAGGTTATCCGACGTCCAGTGTTAGATGAGTGCGGTTTGATGAGTCAATTTGTCCACACAGTTAACCCAGGCCTGGTGGTTGTCAGTATGACTGACGATGTTCCGGATGCTAGGCATAGCACCGGAAGGTGTATGGTGTTATAGATGACAAGTCATCAAATCCTAGTCAGATGATCGATCGGGATCTGACGGTGCTCCCCACCGCCCGAGTCGTATTATGGCACCAGTAATAGGAGGGATTGAGGATTATCGGAGTATAGTAGAGAAAAGGGTTATGAGGGAGTAACATAAGTTTAGGATCACTAGAGTTCAACTCGCGTCGCACTCTTGGTGGCTACGCGGGTTAATCGGCTTAGGGCTAATTAATGAAACTTTCGGTGTGTCACCGGAACAGTTAATAAGGGATTCGGTTGGAGCTATAGATCCCAAACCCTGAAGGTTCCACCCTGTCGTTGCATATAGGAATTGTTCCCCGACCTAGTTGGATACGTTGGATGCGAAGTAGCGCGATGGAGCGCAAGCCCGAAGCCTAAGAACCTAATTCATATGTGTTACGGGCCGTAGGGGTATTTTGGTAAATACTAAAATATGGCTCATAACATATTGAATATAGATCTTAAAATGAGTGGAATAATTCCAGGAGCTCATAGGCGCTGACGGAACTCGATTCCGAGTAGCGCACCTCACTCGGTCTATCTTTCAGTTTTCCACTTTTCGTGAAGGGCGTTTTCGTCCGGACTTCACGATAGACACCCGGGAGACCTAAATCCGACCCCCCCTCATCCCTATCCACCTAGGGGCCGGCCCTAGGCTCCTTGTAGCCATGGGAGATTGGCCCTATAAAGGAAATAGGGGGGGAGGGCCGGCCCTATGGTTCTACTCCCTCCCCTCCAAAAATCCGACCCCTAGTCTCCTCCTTTGTGGTTTCGGCCAAGGAAAAGAGAGGAAGAAGAAGGGAGAAGGAAGAGGAAGGAAGGAGAAGGAAGAAAGGAGAAAGAGGAGGAGAAAATCATGTGGCTCACCATCGTCTTCGCAACGGATTCCTCCGTCGGCTTGAAATCCCTGCACTCAGAGATGGGATTTCGAGGATTCTTCAATTCGCAAAGGACAATGTGTTATCCGACAGTTTCCCTTGCGATTCAAGTGCGGTTCTTCATCGTTCCAAATTCTCCGGATCATAGATCCATAAGGTATGATGAAACTAAACACCTAAGTAGATGCATTCATGTCTTTCGTAGATCGTAGTATGCCTCTAGGGTGTCCGCACATATGCTAAGATCGTAGATTTGCATGCAGATTGTTTTATGTCACGAATTGTAATGAAACATACACCGTATGATCTTCGGATCTTTCTTTTGCTTCCGCTGCGACTCTGATACTCGGATCTAATTCCAACAATTGGTATCAGAGCACGCTTTGGTGTATGTTTCATGCATGAATTCGTGAAAACATCATGTGAATATATGATGGCATATGTTTTCGTCGGGGTTCGGCGTAGATCATGCATATGGATTGTGCTATGTATCGATTTTTTACAGGTGCCGCGCTGAAAAATAGTAATCTATGATTGCATGCATCCGGGGGTCGGACCCCGGATTTTATTTTTGCATTCATTATTTTTATGGATTGTAAGGCTCTAGATGGGCGAGGGTGGGGGTTGACCATCCTCGGTTTCCTGGCCATGTTTCTAGGATTGTTTTCTTTAGTTTCTAGCAAAATTGTACACGAACGAGCACTTGCTCGGAGCGTGTTAGTTTTTCGGTCACAGAAAGAAGGAGATGATGCTACATCCACGATTCGGGCAAGCGGTACCATGGCGTGCAAAGACCCGGCGAAAGCGTGCACGTTGGCGATGATGGAGATCGTCGTTAGAGATCGTGCAGAATGGAAGAGCGAGATATCTTGGCTGTGCTATTCAGGTTCAGGGGTCGGACCCTGGACTTGATTCAGTTTGGATGCTTTCTCTGTTGTTTCTCTTTATTCAGTATTTAGAGAACCCCGATGATAATGTGATTATCATTCTTGCTTGTGAGTTTGTCTCTAGATCAGGCTTAGGGTTAGTACTAAAATTATGGATTCATCGGTGTCTCTATATGCTTCTAACACGTGCGAATCCGATGGCTAGCTAAAAGGAAAGGCGGTAACCGCCCTCGTGGTAGTTCAGGTAGCCAAGTACTGTGCACCGAGATAGACACAGTGTTAGATTTATTTAGAGATAATTAACTAATATCTCCATAAGAAGTATGATAACCCTAGTGGGATGCCCTTTACCCACGTAGTCCTAGCGACCAAGTTAGGTTAGGATTTCACTGTGTGATACCCGTTTCTAGATGACGTTTGATGGTAGTATAAACTCATCACGATTTGGTTATGCCACCATTAGGTTGAGGTCCGGCGGAGTTTGTCGGATGTCCCTATTTGGCCAGCATCGAAACCTGTAATGAGATGAGGTCTACTATGACATCAGGCATCAAATTGTGAACGAGGTGTCATCGTAGTGGGAGTCCTTTCCACGTTGACCTTAGACTAGGCTCCAGATCTTAGGATTATGGGCAAACTAGTGAAGTATCGGGATCCTTGGAATCTATGTAATGTGATCCTTGCAAGAAAGGCGAAAGCTAAGTATTCAAGGTAGGGACTATGATATTTTTCGAGGATACTAATGCTTTGCGGGAGGGTTTGTAATCCTAGTGGGAGCACGGTAGACCAGGGTCTATGTCTAGGAGGTCGTGACCTTTCTAGATATGCATAAAACCTCATAAAGAAGGGATGTGTAAGAGGTTCCCTCCAAAGGGGAGCCCCTGGCCTCCACAATCAACCGGCTAAGGGTCTGGGTGGGAGGTACGCAGTTCGATATTCCCACCGGGTGAGAGCTGTGTTTCCTTCCATGCTGGTTCGCCTAGTGGTTTCCTTCGGGACATGGAGGATGCCGGTGGCAGTGGGTGACGGTTTTATCCTGCACCGCGGGAACCTATGAACCCCCCTGCCGATACTATCTAGATTTGTGGGAAGCATCCGAAAGCTTGTGTGAAGCCGCTGTTGTTACGCACGCGGGTCACATAAAGCTGTCCAAAAGGAGACTGGGAGGTCTTTCAGTTTACCATGGGTAATTCTGATGAAGACTGGGTCGTAAAAACCCCGTTGGCAGAAGCGGTTATATGCTCTCACCGAGATGCTGTCTCCAATTCAGGGCCAATAGTCTCAGTGCTCGAGCTCAGAGAATTAAGATTCCTGGATATCTCCACTTGAGGTGGTGAAGACATAGCGGTTGGAGTAGACATTATCTATTTCTAAATTTCATGAAATAGATTGTAGTAAACCCTAATTTTGCTTTAAACCATTGTTTACAGAAATCATGACCAAGCTCGACCCCCTTGCCTCCATACTTAATGATAACAAACTTACGGGACCAAACTACGAGGACTGGAAGCATAACCTAATGCTCGTCCTAAGGGTTGGCAAACACACAATTGCCCTAAGTACCCCTCAACCAGCCATGCCGGGACCAAGTGCAACTGAGGCCCAGTTAAAGGAATGGAAAGACTGGCTAGATACTGATGAGATGTGCAAGTGCTACATAGTAGCATCCTTGCAGACCATCCTTCAGAAGCAAGTCGAAGATATGGCATTTGCTTCAGACATGATGCTCTACCTAAAGGAAATGTTCGAGGGTCGTAGTCGGGTAACTCGTTACCTGACCATCAAGAAATTGGTGTCCACGAAGATGGCAGAGGGGACTTTAGTTCGGGATCATATGCTGAAATTGTTTGGCTATATGAACGAGCTTGGTTCCTTCGATATCATCTTGGATGCAGAGATCCAGACTGATATTTTCCTCGCGTCTCTGTCAAGAGCGTTTGAGGGCTTCGTTACTAACTTCAACCTTAACCGGTTGGAGATGTCTAACGCAGAGCTTCTAGCGGCGCTCCAGGCGGCAGAGGACGGGATGAAGGCAGGAGCCCAATCCCTGAACGTAGAGCGGAATTCTTCTCTGAAAGCCAAGGACAAGTTTCAAAAAAGAAAGTCTAAGAAGCCCGTGAAGATGGGCCAGGTGCAGTTGTAGGTTCCCAAGCAGAATGGTCCGGCGAAGCCCAAAGGAAAATGTTTCCGATGCGGCAAGAAGGGGCACTGGAAGGGTGACTACCGCGCGGCTCCCAAGAAGGCTGAGACAGGTATATCTCAAATCCACATAGTGGAATCCCTTGTAGCATTCAGTTATTCTCCAGTTTCATGGATTGTGGATTCTGGTTCCACTAACCATGCTTGCAATAATTTACAGGGGTTCAAGAAGACAAGAAAATTGGGTGAAGGAGAGATAATCCTAAGCATGGGAACTGAGACCATGGCAGAGGCTGAAGCAGTTGGAGATGTCATCTTGCAGTTCCTTGATGGAAGAAATTTATTACTTAGAGACATACTTTATGTACCGTCCTTGAGACGTAATTTAATTTCTGTTTTCTTATTGAATAATGAAGGTTTTTCAGTTTTATTTGATGCTTCTGGTGTGTCAATTAAATTGAATGGTTCCTTTGTTTGTAAGGGAAAGATACAGAATGGTCTCTATGTAATTAACTCCAATCATAAGCAAGATAACATAACTGAAGCTTGTGTGATTAATTCATCTAAAAGAAAAAATCCCTCAGATAATCCAACACTCCTTTGGCATCTAAGGCTTGGACACATAGCCTCAGACAGGATTCATAGGTTGGTTAAGGTAGGACTCTTAAGTCCAGATATTTCAGAAAGCCTACCGACGTGTGAGTCTTGCCTGAAAGGCAAGATGACTAAAAGGTCTTTCTGAGCCAAAGGTAGCAGATCTAAGGAGGTATTGGAGTTGGTACACACTGATGTATGTGGGCCCATAAGTGTCCGTGCTATAGGAGGCTTTGAGTATTTCATCACTTCACGGATGATCACTCAAGGTTTGGATACATATACCTAATGCGGCGGAAGTCTGAATCCTTTGATAAGTTCAAGGAGTTCAGAGCTGAAGCAGAAAAGCAGACGGGTAAAAGTATTAAGTCTCTTCGATCAGATCGAGGAGGCGAATACCTATCGGATGAATTTATATGATACCTGCGTGAGTATGGGATCGTATCCCAGTTGACTGCACCAGGGACACCACAACAAAATGGTGTATCTGAGAGGAGAAACCGAACTTTGTTAGACATGGTTCGGACTATGATGAGTTATGCAACATTGCCATCTAGTTTTTGGGGATATGCCCTAGAGACGGCAGCATATACTTTGAACTTTGTTCCATCAAAGTCAGTACCCCTAACTCCTTGGGAGCTGTGGTTAAAGCGAAAGCCAAGCCTATAACACTTTAGGATTTGGGTTGTCTAGCACATGTGCGGAAGGACAAGCGAGAAAAGATGGAGTCAAAAACTAAGGTATGTCTGTTCGTTGGGTATCCAAAAGGGACAAAGGGTGGTCTATTTTATGATCCTAAGGATAGAAAGGTTGTCGTCTCGATGAACGTCGTATTCCTAGAGCATGATTATTTAATAGACCATAAGCCCATCAGTAAAGTAGTTCTTGAAGAATTACTTGGTACTGATGGGAGTACGCAGACAGAAAACGTAGTGGGAGCCGATACCACTAAGATTAACGGTACTGTAGAATCGACTCCTATGGAACCACCGCAGGTTCGTCGCAGTGGGAGGACCATAAGTGCTCCTGATAGATACATTGGAGAAGCCTTTATGGTTGATCCAGAGTTTCAGGAGAATTATCCTCTGAACTATGACGAAGCGATGGTATCCACTGACCATGCAGCATGGCAGGAAGCCATGGAGGCAGAACTGACATCGATGTCCCAAAACTCGGTCTGGACACTTGTAACACCACCTCACAACATTAAACCTGTTGGGTATAAGTGGGTGTACAAAAGGAAAAGAGGTCCGGATGGTACCGTTGAGACTTACAAAGCTAGACTAGTCGCTAAGGGTTATACTCAGCGAGAAGGGATCGACTATGACGAAACCTTTTCGCCAGTGGCTATGCTTAAGTCTATCCGGATCCTCTTGTCCATTGCAGCCCATTATGATTGGGAGATCTGGTAAATGGACGTCAAGACCACATTCCTTAATGGGGATTTGGAAGAAGACATCTACATATCTCAGCCTCCAGGCTTTGTCGCAAAAGGTCAGGAAGGTCTGGTGTGCAAGTTGCAAAGGTCCATTTATGGACTGAAGCAAGCATCCAGAAGTTGGAACATGCGTTTTGATCAGGCTATCTAGTCTTATGGATTTGAACAGAACATGGATGAACCATGTGTTTATAAAAGGAGCGATAAGACTGTAGTAGTTTTTCTAGTGCTTTACGTAGACGATATCCTGCTCATCGGAAACGATGTTGGAACGTTGTCTATAGTGAAGGTGTGGTTATCCTCTCAATTTGACATGAAAGACCTGGGTGAAACGAGTTATGTTCTGGGGATCAAGGTAACTCAAGATCGCCAGAACAAGATTCTCTCGCTGTTACAGTCAGCCTACATAGATACTATCTTGGTCAGATTCAGTATGCACAACTCCAAGAAGGGACTAGTTCCATTCAGACATGGAATGAAATTGTCCAAGGATCAGGGTCCTAAGACTCCTGAGGAGAGGGCAGAGATACAGAAGATACCTTATGCTTCGGTTGTAGGGAGTCTGATGTATGCCATGCAGTGCACGAGACCAGATATATGCTATACAGTAGGCATGATAGGCAGGTATTAGTCAAATCTGGGTCCAGGGCACTGGACTGCTATGAAAAGTATACTCAAGTATCTCCGTAGGACGAGAGATTATGAGTTAGTTTACTCTTCACAGGAACTGATGCCGATTGGATATACGGATTCTGACTTTGCGTCAGATCCGGAATCCAAGAGATCGACGACAGGGTTTGTGTTTTCATTAGGAGAAGGAGCTGTCAGTTGGAGGAGCGTGAAGCAGGGATGCATCGCGGATTCGATGATAGAGGCTGAGTACGTTGCGGCGTGCGAAACAGCTAAGGAGGCGGTGTGGCTCAAGAAGTTCCTTACGGACTTAGGATGCATACCGGAAGCTCAAGATCCTATTGTCCTTTACTGTGACAATAGTGGAGTGGTAGCACAATCCAAGGAGCCAAGATATCACCAGAAGAGCAAGCATATCGAGCGGAAATACTACATTATCCAGGACTTGCAGAAGCGAGGGGAGGTTGCAGTGACTCAGGTGGCGTCTGCAGACAACATAACGGGCCCTTTCACAAAGGCGTTACCGACCAAGGCTTTTGAGAAGCACATGGATGCCATGTGAGTTAAGACTGTTGTTTCCCGCTAGGCCAAGTGGGAGATTGTTGTAGCTCGTGTGTCCTTAGCGTGGATTTTCTGAATTAACATTAATAAAGATGACTTTGGTTATTGTTTTAATTAGAATACTACTATGGTATATGATAATTCTCATATAATAAAAGGACCCTAGGGAACATAGTAGTGTTAGGTTTGACGTGTTCTAAGCTTGTAAAACTTTAAGTTTTGGTCTAATAAAGATTGATAGTTATTATTATATGAGATGCATAATGGTACATAACATAGTTATGTGTTATTTTAATGAACAGAGAGCCATGGTTATATGGTAGTCCACTGAGTTGAAGACTGAGTGGATTGGTCCCATATAATCTAAATCAGTTCGCAGCTATGATCAGGTTGGTCGCCTCATCATGATAAGCTGTTGGCGATGACAGTTCATGGGAAGTCTTCACCATGGTCATCACCAGGCACAGTGTCTGTGGCTGAACGAAACTAACACGGTGTACAGATCAGTGAGCAGACACTGGTACACTAAGCCATGTTTCTGCTTAGGGTAAAACGGTCCTAAACCCTGAGGAACCACGTCTGATGGACTAACCAGTTGCGTGGTGCTTTGGCACACCAATGTGTGAGGATCCATATACAGTGATCCAAAACCACGGTGTACTGGGTTACCCGGCTGGCGTTGCATTAGCGTGTCACTCCTGCAGGCCATCCACACCCCTGAAGGGAGGTGCATTCCTTGGTATGACTTACACTGTACCAAACCCAGGCCTGGTGGTCACCAGTTTAACTGTTGACCGGGTTCGATTACTCGACGGGATAATCAGAGGTACGATGTATAGGTCAACCTGGAAGGAACCAAGTCACATGATCATTCGAGTCTGACGGTAGTCTCCACCGCTCAAAGTGAATCATGGCATCAAGTGGAGGGACAGCGGGTTTACCACTACTAAGCGGAGAGCAGGGGTATGATGGAGAATATAGTAAGTCTGGGTGAATTGGAGTGCAGCCTGCGTCGCACTCTGGGTGGCTACGCAGGTTAACTCGAGCTCAGAGGATCGATGGTACACTCGGGTAGTGTGTCGATCGAGCTTGAGTTGGAAGGCATGAACCCCGGTCCCTGATGGTTCCACATTATCAACATTATGTACGGTTCTTGAACCATCTCCTCGAAACACCATAAGCATTAGGAGAAAGAAAGAAGTATACGCTCCGTGTGTGCTTGGCACTAGAGCACGGTAGATGCGTAACTACATATGAGTACTAAGGGTTATGCCCGAGACTAGTATAGAGTCGCATGTAGTAATCCCTAGCCATAAGTGAACTTTGCTGCATAGGTGCGATTCACCGGGGTATGCTGCAAGTTGACTAGTTGACTTTGCTAGAGGCACCCTCTGGTGGCCTCAGTTAATAGTAGGTAACTAGTAGATATCACTTAAATAATGGCCGCTAGGTATCGCACGCTAGAAATGGTCAAAATGAGGCATCAGGGCGTTTTGGTAAAAACCTCACTCCGCCGGACCTCAATGTTGGCCGACCCTAGCAGTGGGAGACCTTGCTAGGGCCGGCCCTATGTTGTAGGGATGAGAATCCCTCATCTATAGGGCCGGCCATATGATAGGGATAGGGCTAAGAATTGGTTAAGATCGAGCCCTAAAAAGTGGGAAAACGGATAAATATGTGGAGAGATAAAAAGGAGATAATGGAGAGATAATTGTGGGAGGTTTTTATCCCCTTGGATTCTTATCCAAGGGGGAAGGACGGCCCTATATAAAGGGCTATAGGGGGCCGGCCCTAGTGTTGGAAAAACCGAGCCCCCCCTCCCCTCTCATCTCTCTAGTTCTCTCCCGAATCCATCTCCCGTTTCCCGCTTGCAACTTCGTCTTCCTCGCGTGGAGTTCTGAAGAAGAAGAAGGGTCGTTCTTCGGAGGCACTCAGAGATCCGAGAGCGACGTTCCGTGCATCGTGTGAGATCGGATGAACAAGAAGGCAACGTCTCCAATTGTACCATCGGCATCTTCGTGAACGATCTTCCTTCTCCATCGACAAAGAAGACAATTCTCCGCGGTTAAAAGATCCGTACGAAAGGTATGTATAATCTAACATGTAGATCTAGCGAGTATTATGATTTGCATGCATGCTAGTTAATCATTACGCTAGATTACCGTTAGGGTGTTCGATTCACGTGCATACGCATGCACACATATGTAGATTAATTTCGATGAAAGTTTAAATCGTGTAACGTGCACCATGAACGGTCTTTCGACCGCAAAATCGCTTCCGCTGCGAGCCTCGACCATGGATTAATTTCCAACAATTGGTATCAGAGCCGTATTAGTGGTGTGCGTTTCACGTTTTTTCATGAAACCAACATGTGTGCGCATGATGAATGCGTGAAATCATCGGGGTTCTTACGCTTAGATCATGCATATGTATAGATTGTGCTTGTTCTATTAATCATTCTTGCAGGGCGCCGCTATAAAAAATCTAGATCTATGTTTTGTGCTTGCTACCGGGGGTCGGACCCCGAGTTAGCCATTGTCTGGATTTGCTCTCTTTGTTTGTGGATATGTAATTGAGCCGTAGATTGGGCGAGTGATGGGGGTTGACCATCCTCGGTTCCCATGGCCTTTTTTTCTAGGTGTGTTTTCTTTTCTTTCTAGGAAATTGTGTACGAGCGAACACTTGCTCGAAGCGTACTAGACTTTTTCGGTTACAGATCGAGAAGAAAGATGTGCCAAAGAAATCTACCATCGGGAGCGGAAGCAGAACCCTGGAGGATGAAGGTGATCCGGCAAAGTGTTCGCGAGCGCGACGGAGGAGCCGGACCAAGGAACCTTGAGAAGAAAGCTAGAGGCCTGCGCTGTGCTAATTAGGTTCAGGGGTCGGACCCTGAACTTAATTCAGTTTTAATGGTTGCTTTCTTTATTAGTTTATGTTTCATATCGAACCCCGATGAGATAATGTGATTATCAGTTTTCAGAGGGATGTCTTTCCTCTCCGGTCCAAGCGACTGTTTGAGGATAGGATCCCGCTAGATAACGTCTATTATTTAGTTGACTTATGATGTTAGTGGGATCCCATCACATATGGTTATGCCACCATTAGGTCAGCACCCGACTAGTCGGGTGTGCCTATTTGGCCAGCATCGAAATCAAAGATGAGATGGAGATCCATTGAACATCAATTGTCAAATTTATAAGCGAGGCGCCATTACTAGTGGGAGTCCTTTCCAGTGAGTCTGACTCTAGGATTAGCTCCAGAGCATTAGCATGATAACCAATTTTGCAAAGCATCGATATTCTCGGAATATGTAATGTGACCCTTGAACGGAGAAATCCGCTTGAGGCAGGGACTATGATATTCCGAGAATGATTAATGCTAGGCGAAGGGCTTGAACTCTAGTGGGAGCATGGTGTGACCAGGGTCTAGTATATAGGAGGTCGCTACCTTTGCATTTGCATAAATTCATACTCGCAAAATAACCCTCATATATTTATAAGGGATGTAATAGAGGACTCTTAGAGATCCTCTGGCCTCCACGGCTAATCACTTCGTACTCGGGTGGAAGGGCATAACTCAACATCCCCCTCGGGTGAGAGCTGTGTTTTTTCTATGCCAAGCTACTTAGTGATCTCCTTCGGGATATAACAGTTACGGTGCCAAGTGTTCAGGCTTTACTCACCCTCATGGGGGCCGTTATAATTCCCATGCCGTAATTGCCTAAGCTCGTGGGTAAGCATCCTAAGTACACGTGAGGTATTCATTGCGAAGACAACGGTGATCACGTGGAACTGGCCAAAAGGTAACCATGGTCCATCAAAGCCCGTAGTTGGCAGATTTGGATAGGGTCAAGGGAAAGACCCCATGTAAACGGAAGACCTGTACACTGCCCCCTCGGACAGGTGTAGCCTACTCCAAGATCTTACATACATGGTTAATTAATCTATAGAGATGGCTTCGCTTGAGGGTAGCGTTGTCATATGGATATAATTAGCTTGTTTTAAAAATCCATAAAAATAAGTTTTCATGCATTCTCATTATTCAGTCTTTTATTTTCAGATGACCAAGTTAGACCCCCTGTCCGCTATCCTAAATGACCATAAACTTACCGGTCCCAACTATGAGGACTGGAAGCGCAACCTGTACCTGGTCTTAAGGATAGGTAAACACATAACAGCCCTGAATGACCATGAGCCGGATTTGCCAGGACCCGATGCTACAGAGGCACAGTTAAAGGCTTTTACTAACTGGTAGGAATCTAATGAAATATGTAAATGCTATATTATAGCATCCTTGCAAACAACTCTGCAGAAGCAAGTCGAGGAGATGCCCGACGCTTCTGACATGATGTTGTATCTGAAAGAGATGTTTGAAGGTCACAATCGCGTTACGCGATACCTTACCATCAAGAAACTCGTCGGCACTAAGATGTCCAATGGGACGCTGGTTCGGGAACACATGATGAAAATGTTTGGATTCCAGAACGAACTAGCTACCATGGATATTGTGCTAGAAGGCGAGGTGATGACAGACATCTTCCTCTCGTCACTGTCTGGAGCCTTTGAAGGCTTTGTCACCAACTTTAATTTAAACAAGTTGGATATGACAAATGCAGAGCTTCTGGGAGCTCTCCAGGCAGCTGAGGATGGGTTCAAGCAGAAGGGCGAAGCACTTCACATGCAACGCAGATCCTTTAAGAAGCCTGGTAAACCTCAAGGCAAGAAACATAAGAAGAAACCTAAGTCAGCGCCTGTGCAGGACTCTGTTGGGGCCTCTGGGTCTGTAGAATCAAAGAAACCGGGCATGAAGTGTTTCCGGTGTGGCCAGAAAGGTCATTGGAAGAAGGACTACAAGAAACCTCAGAATGCTGGCGAAGGTAATCTACAACTCTTAGTTGTTAAATCATTTCTTTCAAGTAATAGTTCTTTTGCTAGTTGGATTGTGGATTCAGGATCCACTAACCATGCATGTAACTCTCTTCAGGGGTTTCGGGAAACCAGAAGGTTGGTTGATGGAGAGGTGACCTTGAGCATGGGAACTGAGGCCGTGGCTGCTGCTGAAGCTATTGGAGATGTTACTCTTAGTTTTTTGAATAATAAGACTTTGACTCTTATAGATGTCTTTTATGTACCGTCCTTGAGACGTAACTTAATTTCTGTTTCTTCTTTAGTTAATGAAGGTTATTCAGTTTATTTTGATGCTTCTGGTGTGTCGTTTAAACTGAATGGAACTTTTATAATAAGAGGAATGGTTCAGAATCATCTCTATATTGTCAGTCCTAAATTTGAGAAAGATAACATAATAACTTCAGCATTTAATGTTAATTCATCTAAGCGTAAGAAACCTTCAGAAAATTTAACCCAATTGTGGCACTTACGGCTTGGGCATATTGCCTTAGACATGATCCATAAGTTGGTAAAGGTCAGGCTTTTGGAAACAGATCCTACGGAGATCCTTCCCACCTGTGAATCCTGTCTGGAAGGCAAGATGACCAAGAGGGCCTTCAAAGGCAAAGGAGTGAGAGCTACTGATGTATTGGAGTTAATCCATTCAGATGTATGTGGACCCATGAGAGTCAAGGCGATAGGAGGCCATGAGTACTTCATCACTTTTACTGATGATTACTCAAGATATGGTTACATTTACCTTATGCATCGGAAGTCGGAATCCTTTGATATATTCAAAGAGTTCAGGGCTGAAGTAAAAAAGCAGACAGGTAAATGTATAAAAACCCTTCGATCTGATCGAGGAGGTGAATACCTATCTGACGAGTTCCTTGTGTATTTGGTGGAGCATGGGATAACATCCCAGTTAACTGCTCCAGGTACCCCACAACAGAATGGAGTCTCTGAGAGAAGGAATCGAACCTTGTTGGACATGGTTCGAAGCATGATGAGTTATGCCTGTTTACCAACGACCTTTTGGGGATATGCCCTTCAGACAACAACATATGTTCTGAACCACGTTCCGTCTAAATCAGTGCCTCAGACCCCTAGAGAACTGTGGTCAAGGCAAAAGCCAACACTACAGCATTTCAGAATATGGGGATGTCCTGCACATATGCGGGTAGACAAGAGGGAAAAGATGGAGCCAAAGTCCAAAGCATGTCTATTTGTAGGATATCCCAAAGAGACTAAAGGTGGACTATTTTATGATCCTGAGGAAAAGAAGGTAATCGTTTCAACGAATGCCATTTTCCTAGAACATGATTATATTATGGACCACAAGCCTGCTAGTAAGGTAGTTCTGGATGAGCTACTGGGTACTAGATCAGAGAGCGCATCCGAAAGCATAGTGGGAGCTGACATTACAGACACTAATATAACAGAAACTGTAGAACCTATTCATCCTGTAACACAACCACCACCTCGTCGTAGTGGGAGAAGCATCAGAGCTCTTGACAGATACTATGGAGAAACCTTATTGGTTGATCCAGAGGGTTAGGAGGATGACCCACTGAGCTACGATGAGGCAGTGGGAGCTTCTGACAGCTCTGACTGGCAAAAAGCTATAGAGGCAGAAATTGCATCAATGTCCCATAACGCAGTCTGGACTCTTGTTACACCATCATCCAATATTAAACCTATCGGGTGTAAGTGGGTGTATAAGAAGAAGAGAGGATCCGATGGTACAATCGAGACTTATAAAGCTAGATTAGTTGCCAAGGGTTATACCCAGAGAGAAGGAATCGACTTTGACGAAACCTTCTCGCCGGTAGCTATGATAAAATCTATTCCGATCCTCCTATCCATTGCAGCCCATTACAACTGGGAGATCTGGCAAATGGATGTCAAGACAGCATTCCTCAATGGAAATTTGGAAGAAGATATTTATATGATGCAGCCACCAGGTTTTGAGTCAGAAGGTCAGGAACATCTAGTTTGCAAGTTGCAGAAGTCCATTTATGGACTAAAGCAAGCATCTAGAAGTTGGAACATCCGTTTTGATCAGGCAATCCAGTCATATAGATTTACTCAAAACGAGGATGAACCATGTGTATACAAGAGGAGTGATAAGACTACAATGGTATATTTGATACTTTACGTAGACGATATTCTACTCATTGGAAATGATGTTGGAACATTGTCAACGATAAAAGTCTGGTTGTCAACACAGTTCGATATGAAAGACCTAGGTGAAGCGAGTTATGTTTTGGGGATCAAGGTAACACGTGATCGCCAGAACATGATTCTCTCGCTATCACAGGCTGCGTATATAGATAAGATTATGGCTATGTTTGACATGCAAGACTCCAAGAAGGGTTTTGTGCCATTTAGACATGGCGTAAAACTACCTAAGGATCAATATCCTAAGACACCTGAGAAGAGAGCAAAAATGCAGAAGATACCTTATGCTTCGGCATTAGGTAGTCTAATGTATGCTATGCATTGTACAAGGCCAGATATCTGTTTCGCAGTAGGCATGATGGGTCGGTTTCAGTCGAATCCGGGTCCAGATCACTGGACAGTTGTGAAGTGTATACTCAAGTACCTTCGTAGAACAAGGGACTATGAGTTGGTTTACACTGCACAAGAACTGACGCCGATTGGATACACAGATTCTGACTTTATATCAGATTTGGAATCCAGAAAGTCGACATCAGGTTTTGTGTTTATGTTAGGAGGAGCAGCGGTTAGTTGGCAGAGTGTGAAGCAGAAATGCATCGTAGACTCTACCACAGAGGCTGAGTACATTGCAGCGTGTGAGGCAGCCAAAGAGGCGGTATGGCTCAAGAAATTCCTTACAGATTTGGGGTGCGTACCAGAGGCCCAGTTACCTATTGTGCTTTACTGCGATAATAGTGGGGCGGTAGCACAAGCAAAGGAGCCAAGACATCACCAAAAGGAGAAGCACATCGAGCGCAAGTTCCACTTGATTCGGCAGTTTCAAAAGCAAGGGCGAGTAGCGGTGACACAGATTGCATCTACAGATAATGTTGCTGATCCTTTCACAAAGGCAATACCTACCAAGGCATTCGAGCGACATGTGGACGCGATGGGAGTCAAAACCGTTTTGCTACGCTAGACCAAGTGGGAGATTGTTAGGATTGATGTGTTCTAAGCTTGTAAAACTTTAAGTTTTGGTCTAATAAAGATTGATAGTTATTATTATATGGGATGCATAATGGTACATAACATAGTTATGTGTTCTTTTAATGAACAGAGAGCCATGGTTATATGGTAGTCCACTGAGTTGAAGACTGACTGGATTGGTCCCATATAATCTAAATCAGTTCGCAGCTATGATCAGGTTGGTCGTCTCATCATGATAAGTTGTTGGTGATGACAGTTCATGGGAAGTCTTCACCATGGTCATCACCAGGTACAGTGTCTGTGGCTGAACGGAAATAACACGGTGTACAGATCAGTGAGCAGACACTGGTACACTAAGCCGTGTTTCTGCTTAGGGTAAAACGGTCCTAAACCCTGAGGAACCACGTCTAATAGACTAACCAGTTGCGTGGTGCTTTGGCGCACCAATGTGTGAGGATCCATATACAGTGATCCAAAACCACGGTGTAATGGGTTACCCGGCTGGCGTTGCATTAGCGTGTCACTCCTGCAGGCAATCCACACCCCTGAAGGGAGGTGCGTTCCTTGGTATGACTTACACTGTACCAAACCCAGGCCTGGTGGTCACCAGTTTGACTGTTGATCGGGTTCGATTACTCGACGGGGTAATCAGAGGTATGATGTATAGGTCAACCTGGAAGGAACCAAGTCACATGATCATTCGAGTCTGACGGTAGTCTCCACCGCTCAAAGTGGATCATGGCATCAAGTGGAGGGACAGCGGGTTTACCACTACTAAGCGAAGAGCAGGGGTATGATGGAGAACATAGTAAGTCTGGGTGAATTGGAGTGCAGCCTGCGTCGCACTCTGGGTGGCTACGCAGGTTAACTCGAGCTCAGAGGATCGATGGTACACTCGGGTAGTGTATCGATCGAGCTTGAGTTGGAAGCCATGAACCCCGGTCCCTGATGGTTCCACCTTATCAACATTATGTACGGTTCTTGAACCATCTCCTCGGAACACCATAAGCATTAGGAGGAAGAAAGAAGTATACGCTCCGTGTGTGCTTGGCACTAGAGCACGGTAGATGCGTAACTACATACGAGTACTAAGGGTTATGCCCGAGACTAGTACAGAGTCGCATGTAGTAATCCCTAGCCACAAGTGAACTTCGCTGCATAGGTGCGATGCACCGGGGTATGCTGCAAGTTGACTAGTTGACTTTGCTAGAGGCACCCTCTGGTGGCCTCAGTTAATAGTAGGTAACTAGTAGATATCACTTAAGTAATGGCCGCTAGGTATCGCACGCTAGAAATGGTCAAAATGAGGCATCAGGGCGTTTTGGTAAAAACCTCACTCCGCCGGACCTCACTGTTGGCCGACCCTAGCAGTGGGAGACCTTGCTAGGGCCGGCCCTATGTTGTAGGGATGAGAATCCCTCATCTATAGGGCCGACCATATGATAGGGATAGGGCTAAAATTGGTTAAGGTCGAGCCCTAAAAAGTGGGAAAATGGATAAATACGTGGAGAGATAAAAAGGAGATAATAGAGAGATAATTGTGGGAGGTTTTTATCCCCTTGGATTCTTATCCAAGGGGGAAGGCCGGCCCTATATAAAGGGCTATAGGGGGCCGGCCCTAGTGTTGGAAAAACCGAACCCCCCCTCCCCTCTCATCTCTCTAGTTCTCTTCCGAATCCAACTCCCGTTTCCCGCTTGCAACTTCGTCTTCCTCGCGTGGAGTTCTGAAGAAGGAGAATGGTCGTTCTTCGGAGGCACTCAGAGATCCGAGAGCGACGTTCCGTGCATCGTGTGAGATCGGGTGAACAAGAAGGCAACGTCTCCAATCGTACCATCAGCATCTTCACGAACGATCTTCCTTCTCCATCGACAAAGAAGACAATTCTCCGCGGTTAAAAGATCCGTACGAAAGGTATGTGTAATCTAACATGTAGATCTAGCAAGTATTATGATTTGCATGCATGCTAGTTAATCATTACGCTAGATTGCCGTTAGGGTGTTCGATTCACGTGCATACGCATGCACACATATGTAGATTAGTTTCGATGAAAGTTTAAATCGTGTAACGTGCACCATGAATGGTCTTTCGACAGCAAAATCGCTTCCGCTGCGAGCCTCGACCATGGATTAATTTCCAACAAAAGAGTGGTGGCAAAAAAAAAATGATGAAGTGCGACACTTGGGTTCAATGCATGCACAATGCAGCGGCCCGTTGTTCTTCCATCGTTGCAAGCAGGTGGTAGTGCCGCTCCATGAACCAAACCACTTGCAAACCCCCCCTCCTCTTGCAAGACCCCCCCCCCCCCCTCTTGCAAGACCCCCCCTCTTGCAAGACCCCCTCCTTTGCAAGATCTCCCCTCAACACATACACCAAAATAGACCCCCCCTCTTCCCCATCTCCGGCGACTCCTGCTACCCGGTGCCACCTCCCGCCGCCCCATCACCACCACCATCACCACCCACCTCCACCATCACCACCACTACCACCATGGCACCATCCCCACTACCTTCACCACTCACCATCACCACCACTACCACCATCCCCACCACTACCATGGCATCATCCCCACCACCATCACCATCACCACCACCATGGCACCATCCCCACCACCTTCAGCACTCACCATCACCACCACTACCACCATCCCCACCATCACCACCACCACCACCATCACCACCACCATGGCATCATCCCCATCCACCATCACCACCACCCGGCCATCGCCCCTGCGTGCCCGAACCCCTGCGCCGCCGCCGCCACCCCCCCTTCCCCGAGCCCGGCGCCTGAGCCACCCCCCCCCCCCCGCGTGCCCGAACCCCTGCGCCGCCGCCGCCGCCACCCCCCCTTCCCCGAGCCCGGCCGCCGCAGCCACCCCCCCGGCGCCCGAGCCTCCTGCGCCGCCTCCGCTACCCTCGAACCCCACGCCCGGCCGCCAATGCTACGCCCCGCCGTCGCTGCCCGCGCTTGGCCGCCACTGTTGCGCCCTGCCGCCGCTGCCCGCGCCCGGCCACCTCCGCTACCCGAGCCGCCGGCCACCCTAGCCGCCGGCAACCCACCCCCCCTGTTCTTCTTGCCCGATTCCCTTTTTTGCAAAAAACCCCCGGATCTTACAATTTTGTCTAAAATCCCCGGCCGCCAATTTTGACTGCTCAGGATATTTCGCATAAAAACCCCTACTTGAGAATATTTGATCAAAACCCCCTGCCCCAGTCTTTTTGACCGAACCCCTCGCCCCCTGGTTTTTTGCCCAAAACCCCCCTGCCCAGTCTCTTTTACCAAAAACCCCCTAGACCGAGTTCTTTTGCCCAAACCCCCCCGCCCCCGGGTTTTTTGGCCCAAAACCCCCGCCCCCAGGGTCCCCCTGCCTGACCCCCGCTTGTGCAATTGCCCACTGGCACCGGCCGCAGGCCTTGCCCTGTGGATTCCCAATCAACCAGGTTCCCACCTGCCTAATTGGGAGGGGGTAACACGCACCCGGTCGGTCGCTATCAAGGGATCGATGGACACAATGGTCGGCCTAGACAGGGGGTCGGCAAACAGACGATGGTCGGCCCCGTGCAACGGGTCGGCAGACGCACAACGATCAACCCTGCGCAACGGGTCGGCAGACGCACAACAGTCGGCCCCGGACAGGGGGTCGACACATAGACGACGGTCGATCCCGGACTAGGGGTCGACAGACGCACGACGATCGGCCCCTGACAGGGGGTCGGCAGACTGACAGCTATCGATTCCGGACAGAGAATCGACAGGCAGACAAACAGTCGCCCCCACGTAGCGGGCCGTCAGATACACGACGGACGACTAACCCCGGATAGAAGATCAGGAGATGAGTGACCGGCTTTGCACCAGGAAATCCCAGCCAGCTAGGTTAACACCTATCTAGCTGGGAGGGGGTAACTGTGGGTGTAAAATCTGGCTCATGCCCAACGGTGGGGCCCACAGCCCTGCCTGGGGCCCACAAGTCCAACGGTGGGACCTGCAGCATTACATAGGGCCCACTTGCACTATCTGGAGTCTGTTAAGTCCCCTCGGATATTTACCAAACCCCAGATATTTCTGGGAATATTCCTAGAATATTCCCCAGATAAACGAAACTATTATAAATAGCAAACCCTGTAAATGATTCCAGATCCGAAATTCCAGACCATAAACCCACTTTCTGTTTTCCAGAGCTCCTTGAGCCTTTTGGTTTTCAGACTCCTTTTCCACCCTCTGATTACTTGTAAGAAGCACTCCTCGGCCTGTCGAGAGTAGCTCTACTGTTTACTCAGAGATAGTAGATTCAAATGTTACGTCTTACCGCACGGAGACGTAGGCTTCGGCCGAACTTCGTCACCATATCCTGTGTCATCTCTTTCTCTACCTTTCTACTCTATAGTGCTTGTGTGACACCCCAGCAAGTCACAACTCTGCGCTTCGAAGCGCACCACATCCCGAAGGGTCAAACCTTCAATCGACTGTTAGAGGAGGGTCACATACGATGGCCGAAATCCTCCCCCACACGCATCCCGAAGCGTGGCATACCGAAGTATGGTAGAATTTAGTAAAAAAAAACTAAGTCTGAAATACGCATCCCGAAGCATGGTAGAATTCAATAAAAAAACTAAGTCTGAAACACGCATCACGAAGCGTGGCACACTAAAGCATGGTAGAATTTAGTCGAAAAAACTAAGTTTGAAATGTACATCACGAAGCATGGCATCACACCAAAGCATGATAGATTCAACCAAAAAACTAAATCTGGAACGCGCATCCTGAAGCGTGGCACACCGAAACATGGTAGAATTCGATCAAAAAACCTAAGATCGAAACACACATCCCAAAGCATGGCACACCGAAGCATAGTAAAATTTAGTCAAAAAAACTAAGTCTGAAACACACATCCAGAAGCGTGGCACACAGAAGCATGGTAGAATTCAGCCAAAAAAATTAAGTCTGAGAAGTCTACCACTTCGACCTGCCACTGAACTAACAGATTTGCCAGCTCGAGCCTACCGACCCCATACTACCACTGTCCGAGCTCAAGCCATATGGCGCAGTGGGAATTTCTTTTCACTCGAAGATCCCGGTCGACACACAAAACTCTGACTCGATTAGGAGGGGAGGGGGTAACTGTGGGTACCAAAATTGTACCGGACCAGACCAGGCCCACATGCATGGGCCTGCACAACGGCCCAAGTAGGCAATCCCAGGATCAACGCCACCTCAGCACTGCCACATCATCCCTGTCATCTCGAGCACATGCTCAGTTATAAAAGAACCTCTATGACCTACAGAGAGGAAGGTTGGTGGATGGGTTGGTGATTCAATTAGAGGAAGAGAGGATCCCAAAGCCATAGCTCTCTCTTCTTCCTTCGAGTCCTCTTCTAGTTACTTTGTGTAACCACACTGTACGAAGCTTCTCTTGGCCAGTTGAGAGAACGCACACCACTCATTTACTCATATTATAATGGAGATCAGGTGGCACCTCATGTCCGGAGACGTAGGTCGCAAAACCGAACTTCGACAACAACTCTCTGTGTATCTCTCTCTATATTCTAATATCTATATCTCTGAATAATCTAATTCAATCAAGAATTGTGGAGCAAAGTCTCTGACCAATATGGCATGTAAATTTCCCCCACAGATATCACGAGAGAAATTCCTATTAAATAAATTGTGAGAGAGAAGGGATGGTTTACAGCAATCAGAGAGAGAGAGAGAGAGAGAGATTCCAGTTATATAAAACTTAATCCCATCCCTAAACCCCCATTCCCTTCAAAAAAAAATCGCTTCTCTTCTTCCCTCATCTCCTCACAGCCTTCTATAACTGAACCTGTGGGTGTGTGTGTGTGTGTGTAAGTGTGTGTGTGGCTTGAGGACTAGCGTCCAAACCCGATCCTGCCCTGCCAGCGACAGTCATCACTCCCTCCTCTATCCAATCGGCCTGACAGTCGATCGATCAGCACACCGTCATCGCCCTCTTTGGTCTTGGACCTCTGGTACAACCCTGACTATGCCACATCCAAGCACGACGTCGTCCAGCCTCAGATCACCCAACATGAGCACCACCTCCGGCACCTCTATAGGTCAAGACTCCATCTCAACCCTGGCTCGAGATCGTCCTCCAGTCAAGAACACCCTTTGTTCGGTAGCTCCGCCACTTGCGAATCTCACAGCCGGCTCGCGTAGGAACTCTTTTATAGGTCAAAGCTTTTTAATGGTGAATCAAGACCTACAACTATTTTGAGATTGTGAATGATTGTAGATCTGAAGCTTTTTAATGGTTGTAGGTTTTGAATCAACCTGTTTATGTGAATGATTCACATAGATAAATGAAATACTTTTAATGTATGAAGTTTTTAAGTGGTTGTAGGTCTTGAATCAACCCTGAATGTTTATGTGATCAAAGTTTTTTAATGTTTTATCAAATTTGGGATGGTTTTGTGAAACGTGATTGTGAATGTTTTGTGAATCACCATTAAAAAGCTATGATCATATGTCTAAAAACCCATTCACTGATCACGAAACTCATTCACCATTATTGAATTACTTTTTCGATGGTGATTTTTTTTATTATGGAGCACTCACTGATTTTGGTTTGCTCTAATGTTCTTGGTTCAATAATCTTTAATTAGGTTTTGTTTACAAATAGATAATCTTTAATTCGGTTTTATATTAGTTTTTGTAGCATAAAAGGTTTTACAAATTGAAGTTTCCAATTTTGATATTAAATCAAAGACCTAACCTCCAACTAGCAAGCTTTTTTCCATTGGTACGAATTAGCTTAATTGTGATCAAAGTGCGAACCATGAAATATCATCACAACACCATAAAAAAAGGGAGAAAATATACAACCGGGGAGTTGGCACAATTAAGCAAAGCTACAACACAGAGGACTACATAGCACATGCATCAAGAGAGGTGCAGAGCTTACATGCTTCTTCTTTAGAAGCTTAGTAGTGGGCTGCGGCAGACGAATGAGGGGACCATCGGGGTCTTCGGTGGAGGGCCAGCTGAAGATGGGATTGGTGATTGTTTCAGGTTTTGTGAGTCTTTTTATTCCGTCAATGTTTGACTCTATGCAGTAGTAATTGGTGGATGTCTCTGTCATATATCCCATACAATTCATTTGCTTGATGAATTAGATGATCATAGCTACACATCGGTTGGGTTGTGGTGGATTAATTCTTGATACAAATTTAAACTCATGCTAATTGGGTTTACGTTCAGATATTGATTCGTCTATTCATCTTTTCATGGTTGGATCAAGTTGGGTTTCATTATCAGATTTCAAATCGGTTTACTTTCAAAATGAATTGTTTCTATTAATCTCCTTCTTCTAGCATGCTCTTTGTTTAATCTAAGTATTGTTTTTAGTATATTATTTATAAACTATCACTAAACTTTGTTAATTGTTGTATGTAATAGTCTTTTTCATGATCGTACATTATTCGATGCAAAATACATATGTTATCTATCGGACTTGCAATTTTTTGATCTATTCAGAGTTAGATGCAAAATATTATAGTTTCTTATTCGTTTTTTTCATTCCCAACATGGATATCTACATGATGCAAGTGGTATAAAGGGTTTAAGGTTTGATTGAGACACCATCTTATGGATTTTATATAGGGGGTTGAAAGTAGCATGCACCAAGACACGCATCTCAAGGCCTAGATCGATGAATGCAACAGAGACGATCTACAAAGGCTGAGAAACGAGCCCAACCCGAGAAATAAATTCTTAAAAAAAAAAATGGTTTCTCCTTGAAGTCTTTTTTCATCTCCAATCTTTAACTATTAAACATGTACAAAGAATCTCAAATACTTAAATACTTTACAACAGCTTGAGTAAACCCATAACATTGCAATCATATTGGATTAAGTGAATATGCTTGACTTTGAAATAAATAACAATATAAAAATCTCTAGGACTTTTCTGATTAAGTTTACATGAAATCTTCCAAGTAAATAAAAAGCTGCACAATTGCTTCCATATGAACAATGGTTTCAGAATTTCGAATTCAATGGTGTATATACACATCAATAATGGGTATATGAGGGTTTTAAGTGAACAACCGTGCGTCGGTTCCCTTTGTTACTCCAAGAATGACAACAATTGCAGCTAGAGAGTCATGTTCATGAATAAAAATAAACTCTTAATTTAATACGCATAATAGTCCCCATTTTCAGAAAAAAATACAAGTAAATGATTTCATTGCAACCCCTCAAACATTCGGAGATAAATAATCAGGACATGAAAATAAAGGCGAATAACGTAATATCATCATCTTATTCATCAAGTAAGTCTCATCCATTTTTATAAATTTTAGTGTTTGTAAAACAAGTTTTTTTAATTATCTAATATAGCTAAATATGACTCAGGCATCAATTTCATGGATTGTATTACTCGTGGTTGATCTTAAGTGTTTTCATTCAAATAATTTAACCAAATTTGGAGATGTGTTCTTTTAAATCACATTAAATGACACAAAAATATTAATAAAGCCCAATAATCGGCTAACCAAAATGCACATTCCATTCATTTAAGATTTAAATATATGTTATTTGTTTCTAGATGAACAAAATATTATAATCTTCTTCAGAAATACTAGACAATGCCAAACATCAACATCTCCGCATCATTGTCTCCACATCAAGCTTACTAAAATGTACCCAACTCTTCACCTAGACCAAGTATGGTTTGAACCTTGAATTATGCTCTATCTGCATTTAGTCCCCCTTCAGCAACTTTTATTCAAAAATGGACGTTGTGGTCATTTTTGACGGTAGTGGTCGCCACATAATGTTGTCGTGCCCACTTAAAATGAATGTTGCTGATGAATGTGGGTGTCGTCGACATATTTTGCTGCCCCCTACCGAATGTGCTTTGTTGACGTAGGCGGCCGCCGTACTGCCGAATGAATTTTGCTGTCTTCCCCATGCCAAGTGTTGCTCTGCCACCAAAAACGGTCGCTGCAGTGCCAAAGGCGGCCGGGGGTGTGTTACCGTCGAAGATGGCCGTCCGAGTGCCGACAGGCACGGGCATGCACTATTTAAGAAGGGGAAAGGTGAATTGAACCCTCTCCATTAAGGGCCACTTCATTTTCTGGCTGCTGGGGCACGATGCGTCCAACCTGGCAGGAACACCATCACAAGAGTCCGATGAAGCATGCAGCAGATTGAGTGTGATTCAAACACCGGACGACCATGGTGCCCTTTGTGCTACGTGGTCGCCCTACCTCATGAAAATGTAGGAACCCGTAACTGGAGAGGAGTTCGGCTCCTATCCAATTGCCTTGAAATTATAACACACAACTTGAGAGGAATCAAACTCGATTGAACCCCCATTGCACAATTGTGACCCGTCTCTTTTCCGATTTATTCGAGTTTAAATATTCAACACTAGAATGGCAATGGGGAGGCTATGGGAATTGATTTTTATGATTTTTGAACAGGGCCGCCCCGAACTTGCCCTGTTAGTAGGAATTTAAAATCCGAACCCGACCCATTGCTATCCCTATTCAACACATCAGTGTACATAGGGACACCCTGACACTGGAAGGAACAGAGGAAAGGTCCCAAGATTGGAACGATGCATTACAAATCATACATCTTCTTAGATTATGCGCAACTGAATCAGAGTCTCTTGGGCAATGACGAATAGTAGTAGACAATATGTGCTTCAAAAGGAGTCTGCAATTTAAAATGGTTGAAGCTATATGCCACAGAGGGTCTCTATCAAGATGGAGGAGTAAGTCCGTATGGATTTCGCATCCCCATTGCATGGCTTGTTGTAGTACACTTCGGGATATCCGTCGATTACCCATAATAATATCATTTGGGTGTTGTTATTTGCACATAGTAAACTACAGATTGCCTTCCTTTGATGTGTGCACCCTAACACAAACTGGGATTTTACTTACAACACCCCATTGATGAGTGCACCCCACAACATTTCTTCTCTCTCTCTTTCTCACTTCCTCCCCGCTCGTCAGTGCCCATGTAGGCCACCACCATCAATCCAGTCGATCCCTGCAAGTCGCCGCCACCTCCCTTCTTCCTCCTCCTCCCCTTTCTTCTTCTTCTTCTTCTTAGTCCTCCTTCCTCCTCTTCTTATTCTTCTTCCTCCTCCTCCTCCCCTTCAGCTTCCTCCTCTTTTCTCCTCATCCTCTTTCCTCCTTGCCGAAATAATAACCCACTCTAAAGTCGTGTCGATAGCTACGAGCTGGCATTGTCGGTGGTAGATAGTCACTGAGATAGACAATTGTTCGGTGCCTACCCGCGCGGTATGACAATGCTGTTTGGTACCCACTAACTGTCTCAGCCAATAGCCCACACGTCTAAAGGAGGTGGGTTAGGGTTTTGGTGGGGAAGATAGAGGAAATAGAGGAAGAATGAAGGAGGACGCGGTGGCGACCGTGGGTAGTTGGCTGCACAGGAATCGACGAGGGGCATTGAACTGAACGAGCACCGGGGACGGGAGCTATTGGGTGCATATACTAATCACATCAATAAAAAAGATAGGAGCCCAAGGGATACATCCGGTATTTTCTTAGTATTTTAATAGCTTAAAAAAAAAAAAAAAAAAAAGCTCATTTGCAATCTTCCTATTATCGTCATCGATGCATCTTTACCATATGACCTGGACATTAAAAAGGGCAACAATGATATTTCTTCTAAATAAATAAATAAATAAATAAATATTATGAGGTTTGTAGTTCTCTCTCCCTCCAATCCACTGTATATACACTCCTCCTCCTCCCTCCCTCCCTCCCTCTCCTCTCCTCTCCTCTCTCTCTCTCTCTCTCTCTCTCTCTCTCTCTCTCTCTCTCTCTCTCTCTTCGTGCCTTCGACAAGCTCTTAATTCAGCAATGTAAGAGGTTTTCTCTTCTTCTAGTGACAGAGTTGGATGCAGATAGAGAGATGTTCTTCTCAGATGACATCATGTTCTTTTTTTTTTAAAGGGAGAATTCGTTGAAGCCAATGGATGCGGAGCAGCTGAGGGAGCAGGCCCACAAGATGGTGGATTTCATCGCCGATTACTATAAAAGCATAGAAACCTTCCCTGTTCTAAGCCAGGTTAAGGTATGTACAAAACCATTGACGAAATGGTTTTTTTTTTTAGAAAAAGATTCTCTGTGCTCACTATTACTGCAAGTTTGTAATTGGGTCTCCGGTTGGTGGGAATCTCTGTAGTTTCACCGTCGATATTCTCGTTTTCCTGGTCCACCTTGGTGCTGGTTAAATGGGTTTCACTGAGTCTGTATCACACACAAACCAAATCTCTGGTGGTTGAAAAATTTATGAACTTTCTTGTTGTGGGTGACTGCATTGTTTTTGATGGAATCTGGGATGGAAGCGGATTCAGTCCATGCTGCTATGTCGGTCAGAAAATCATATTAAGGGGATGTTTGGTTCGGAGTAAGTGACCTCGGAAGTGGGCGAAGTGAGCCAGTCCGGCTGATTGGTTGCGTCGAAGTGCTCCCCGAAGTCGGAAGTGGCACTTCTCCCGTATACCCAGTTCCTCCAAAAGGGTCTGCCCCACTTCCGAAATAAAAGAGCAGAAGTGGGACTTCCGGCCACGTGAAGAAGTAATTATTGCGGACACGTTTGTAGCACTTTCGAACCCCACTTCTCGTGCATGTCACCAGCACTTCCATGCAGCACAATTCAGCTAAACAAACACCGGAACTGCAAGAAGTGTAGTTTGGTGAACCAGTATTGTCAAGGCGATGAGGCGTGCTTGAGGCGCAAGGTGTCGCTGGAGATTGAGGTGTAAGGCGCAAATAAGGTGCACACCTTAGTGTGTAAAGCGCAAAAAAAATAAAAAATAAAAAATTAATAATAATTGTAAAAAAATCTAAAATTTATAAAAAATTATATTTCATGAAAAAAAGAGAAATATAACCACTATTCAATTAAATCAACACAATAAAGATATACAATACTTATAACTCATAACTAGTAGCCATCAAATGAACAATTTGAATAAGAATAATAATTTGCAAGTTATTATGCAACATACAAATATTATATTCATAAGTTAAATGCATACAATACTCATAAGTGATAGGCCAAAGGTCAAATATGCGCCCCTTAAATAGCCATCACCCGAATAGGCCAAGGGTCAAATATGCGCCCCTTAGATCGTGGACCAGTCCGTATGCACCCCTTGGCCTACTGATGAGGACACCACTTTTCTGTATTTGATCTATGGGTTTACCAGCATCATCGCAGCCTCAGAGCCACCTTGGTTTGACTCTGGCTAGGAGAGTAGCCAGCCTTCACCAGAGGCTCGGACCATGAAGGGCCCAATTATCCTTTATTATTTTATATACTATTTTTTTAAGTATGAAATATGGTAAATTTTAGACTTGGTATTTAAGACACATTTTCATGTTTTATTAGTCCACTATCCTACATTGCTTGTGAAGGTTAGTGGATGTAACACCGCCTATTATATAAAGGTGTTGGTTATTTTTCTATGAATAATGAATGATTAATGAAGATAAAGTTTTTCTGGATTGAAGATAATTAGAGGAGGATTCCTTGCAATCCAATGGACTTTGGATCTCCCTTCCCGGCTCCCCCCTCTCTTTTCTCTACCTAAAATCCTAGTTTTCTCTATTGTGTTTTGCGCGACCTAAAGAAGCCAATTGCTGACTTTTCTCCTCTATGTTCTTGCTCTCCATCGAAGAACCAACCCGCAATTCCGCTCGACGTCCTAGTGGTCTTCCGGCTGCCCTGGCCCTGTTCGATCCTCCTCTAGGCATGACCAGCCCCGCTTGGCCATCCCGATGGCTGGTCATCCTCCGCCCGTCCGCCCAAGCCCCTGCCAACCTCCGCCTGACTATCCAGGCCCTCGTCGACCTTCGCTTGTCTTGTCAGGCCCTCATCGATCTCTGCCTAGCCTGTAAGGTCCTGCACGATCCCACCCCGATCCTCTATCCTGCCGCATTGCACCCATTGGACCTCATAGCACCCCTACTAGGCACCCCTGAGCCCCAAATCTATAAAATTACTGAAGGAACCCTCGAAATCTAATGAGGCCACCCCTAGTCTTGTTTGACACTGTTGAGCCCTCCTAGATCCTCTGCTTTCCCGGTGTTCTTCCTTGCTTGCACTTCTGCCCGAACTTGCAAGATGACGGCGACGCCCGATCCCTCAGCCGAGCTTTGTCAACTATTCGAGGATTCCATATATTTTCCTTTGGTTCTCGATCTGCATATAAAATTAGGATTTGGTTCTTGAACCTCATACGTAAAAGTCCTTTCCTAATGGGCTCCCTATTTTGTCGTGAGCCTAAAGCCTAAAAACGTTAGACCCTGATGCTTAGTCTGGCCGACAGATCGACGAGTGGGCCTGTGCACACATGTGATGCTCAGTCTAAAACCCATAAGTCCAACAAAGTGATAAGGTATAGGAAGTAGTATAAGCACATGGATGATTTGTCCTAGGGCAATGCGAGACGAAAATAGAAAACTGTTAAATACATATTTTTGAAGCCTTTTTCCTTTTAAAATTGTCATCCAATAAGTCTGTCTTCAATTGGGTCAACTATTAAAAAGGAGAATAAAAAAGTATATGGTATCTATCAATGCGATATTTTGGTGAATATGGAGGAGGGCAACATCTAATAGACGTATATTTAGAACTCTTGATGTATGCTTGTTGGAGTAGAAGCTGGTGTGACAATACTTGTGCAGAGGTACGGAGTTTCCAGTTGCAATGGAGTTATTTATTTTAGAAACTTTATGAAGGCTTTTTTACATACACTATTTGTGGATGAGGTGTAAGAATTGGCAGATTCGGAAAACAATATAGAGAAAGCTTTCTCATGAGAAGAGATGAGTCATTGTTCCAATTTTAACAAAAGAGAGAGCTATAACTCTATAAGTAGTAATTTGTTCCCTTGCTACATAGACCTCATTGATAAATAAATTCAATGTTTTTAAGAAACTAAGCGCAACAAAGTGGAGAGAGAGAGAGAGAGAGAGAGAGAGAGAGAGAGAGAGAGAGAGAGAGAGAGAGAGAGAGAGAGAGAGAGAGAGAGAGAGAGAGAGAGAGAGAGAGAGAGAGAGAGAGAGAGAGAGAGAGAGAGAGAGAGAGAGAGAGAGAGAGAGAGAGAGAGAGAGAGAGAGAGAGAGAGAGCTGGTGTCCTGAAACCCTTCGGGCAATGGACCTACTTCGGGCTTAGACTAGTCCCGCCAGGGTGTGCACCGACCCACTCGGAAGTTTCCCTACCCACTCCTGGGTTAATCGAGGTCGAGGGGGTTAGGAATTGAACCCACAACCTCCTCACCCAAGCATTAGTTGCTTTGCCAACTCCCCTATCCCCTGGTGGGTGCTGTGCCTCATATTATCGTATTTGAATTATTATATAATCATCGTTTTTTAAATGAGGCCAATTATCTGATTCTCCCTTGTTTGCAGCCTGGATATCTAAGTGAACTTTTACCTGATTCGGCCCCTATCCATCCTGAAAGCTTGCAAGATGTTCTTGATGGTGAAGTTTCTTTGCTTTATTTTATTTACTTGACTCATGGTTCTGTGAACTTTCATTTTATAATTTATTTTTTCTTCCTCCACTTTTTCTAGTTTACTTTTGGATAAATAGCTGTTCATCCATGCCCCTTGGTTTTGTGCTAGAAACAAATATGGATTGAGAGATTTCTGTGCATGTAGATATCCGTCAGAAGATAATCCCTGGCGTAACCCATTGGCAAAGCCCAAATTACTTTGCTTATTATCCATCTAATAGCAGCACGGCTGGGTTCTTAGGAGAAATGCTCAGTGCTGGTTTTAACATTGTGGGGTTCAGTTGGGTCACCTCTCCAGCTGCAACAGAACTCGAAGTGATCGTTTTAGATTGGCTAGCAAAACTTTTGAGGCTACCCAACCAATTCCTCTCATCAGGTAAGAGCAGAGATGACCATGAATGGATGACTTGGAATATCATGCAAGTTATTTCGATATTCAGTATCTCAAGGTGGAATAACGATCATACTTTTATCTTCATGTGACTCTTAGTATCTCGCGGCACTAATTACCTTGGTCACTGTCCTAGTAAGATACTATATTATTTGGTCTGCTGCATTGTCCATATATATATATTTTTTAGGGAGAGATGTAGATCCTTAAACTTGCTAGTTAATTTTTTTTCAATGTTTGACAATTTGTCGGCAACAATATTGAATTTTGCAATTTCAAAATGAATTGACCTTTAGCTTAGAATGCTGCATTGACAGAGATACGACGTCAGATTTTGACACATGTCAGAAAATTTGAAATGAAAAGGTCAAGAGATACATATCCAAGTATCTTTAAACTCTATTCACGATAAATTTTATGAAAAAAAATGATGAATGCATTAAAAACTAAAATGTCTAAATAGATAAGGCAATTATTTCTTTGTTTTTCTTCATGGCTAACAATATTATTTAGCACAATTTAAAGTTAATTTTCTGTATTCCTTACATCCAATGATTTTTAAAAAATACTTCCATTGTGAATTTCCAAAAGTCTGACATGCCGATGCGTCCATCCTCCAGGTCAGCATCGATTTCTCTTTTTTATCATTTAATGCAAAAGTCAGAGTAACATGGGTGTTGTATAAGAAATTAGATTTCCAATATTTTCGGACAAGCCATGTTTATTGAGTTGATACTAACAAAATTTAGTGGTTCTTGGCTAGATTAGGTCTTTGTGTTGTGGTGATATATGCTAAGTTTTTTTGTTATTGAATTTCTTGTATGCTATATATGCTTGTTTTACATATAAAAGGAGCCCTATTACATGAATGAAATAACAAGAAACACAACGGCATGGAAAAGCTGAATTGATGGAGCCAAACAATGGTCTTGTCTAATCCAGTGGAAAGGTTATTGTGTCTTCTTTTGTGTTTGTGTTGTGTGGATCTTTCCTATATTTCTGAAACTATGTTACCTGGATGCGGTAGTTTGGATGTTTTGGATAGGTGATCCTTCAAAATGTAGGATAAATCAATATAATATAGTAAAACAATATCCTCAAGTCCAGGTCCATGTGGCGCATGATTGTTCAAATAAGATCTACATGGCATTTTCTTACAGAAAGAAAATATAAAAAAAGTTTTACAAAAAACGAGGTGATAATCCGCGTCGTTATCTCATTCCTTTTTAAGACCGGGATAATATTTCATCTATTTTGAAGCGTGCACCACGACCTCTCCTGTGTTTCAGACTAGCAACCCCAGTGGTGGAGCTGCGACGGCCCAGGTATCACCGGGGTTTCAGGCTAGTTTGACATAAAATGAAGGAGTCTATAGGAATATCTTATTCGACACTGGCATGATCGATTGCAAGTACTCTAAAATGAAGGATCTCGATATCACAGTTCTGAAAGAGTTGTCGAGGTGCATCAAGACTGTAAATATGTCGTTAAGGATTTATGGATGGAGCATAATATTAAAGGTTTTGAGTCCAACACTTCGTGCTGATGCATAAGAAACAAAAGTGATGCATCTGGGGTTTTTGAAAACATTAAAGTGCAGATTTTCAGCAATTAAAAGTCAATTTCAGCCTCTTTAAATTATAATTTCAGCAAAACAGAACTAATGCCTATTGCATATGTTCAATTGCGAATAAAGCTTACCATCAAGAAACCTATCAAGCATGAGAATAATATGTAATTCAGATTTCTTTACATAATTGCAGCAAAGAACACTTAATAATATCTCAAGTTTGCCCAAGATTCAAATAAAATAAAACTAGATCCAACTTAAGTTATCCAAGCAAATGTTCCTAATGAAGCCAAATAAGTTTCAGTCTCAATCTTTAATGAAAGAGTAACGGTCAAGTCTAGTAATGATTTTACCAGGGATGAAATGGTAGTAGTGGAGGGATGACTCAGAAGATTGAAGGAAAGAAGTCAAGATGATAATCTCCAAGTAGGTCCGCTGATGTTGATCTATCGGAAGAAGGATAAAGGCGGGTGAGGAGGTAGAAGCCCATAATGAATAAGAAAGAGCTGAGAAGTAGTCGATGAAGAATCCCCGATCAAGCGACGAACTCTCCGTCAAGAAGAGCAAATTTCTTCAATTTTCAATCATCCTTTGGAGCATAAATTTTCATCATTTTTTTTAAAAAAAGACCATTTGATCTTTGATTATAGCTGTCGGATGAAGGAAACGAAGATGTAGGATCAAACTCGATCAAAGAAGGAAAGAAAATAGATCGAAATAAGGCAAGGAAGAGAGAAAGAGGCATGAGAGAGATAGAAGAGTAGAGATTACCCGAGGGGTGTGTGTGTGCATCTGTGTGTCTTCATGTGAGCACGGTTCCCGAGGGAGCCGTACGACATCCTTTGGGGACCATGAGTCTCTTATTTTATTTTTATTCTTATTTTTTTCTTTATGCTATGTGGCTTATCTAATTGCTTTGTATGCGGGCACGGTTCCTCAGTGCCTTCTGGCGCGAGTTGCAGTTCTTTCGGGAACGACGACAGCTCTACCAGTTTCTAATGGCTCTTCGCTCTGAGTTCTCTCCCCTCGCGGGACAGTTGATTCATAGAGATCCTCTTCCTCGTCTTAATGCTGCTGTAGCTGAGCTTCTTGCTGAGGAGACTCATTTCCGTGCCGTCGCAGCCCGTCGGACCTTTGTACCCTCTAGTTTTGAGGGTGTTCTCGCTGTTGCTCCACCTCTGAGGACCACTTCTACTATGCTCTCTCGTGGACCCTCCCGTTCCTTCGGCACGCTTGACACTCGGAGATGCACCCACTGTGGGAAGCCGTGGCACACGGTCTACTTCTGTTGGCAGCTTCATCCAGAGAAGCGTGCTGGGCCGCCTACCCATGGTCGTCCCACTGTTGCTGTTGTTGGAGCCACCACTGCTGACGCTATTACGATGGATCGCCTTCAGCGTATAGAGATGCGCTTTGAGTAGCTCTTTTTGCAGTCTGCCTCCGGTTCTTCTGGTTTCTCCGGACCTTCTGCATTCTCTGCCACCTCGGGTACCTATGCACCTTGAATTATGGACTCTGGGGCCTCTCACCACATGACCCATGACCAATCTATCCTTACTTCATGCTCACCTGCCTCCCACATTCCTCATATCCACACTGCAGATGACTCTCTTTTGGCCATCTCGCAGACTGGGTATATCACTACTGCATCAGACCCTATTGGCCTTCTCTCTCTACCTTTTATCTTGCACGCACCTCAGTTTTGCATAAACTGAATCTTTATTACTAGCCTGTGTGATTTTGGCCTGACAGTCACTTTTTTTCCCTCTTCTTGTGTTGTGCAGGATCCACGCTTGGGACAGAGAATTAGTGCTACTCGTAGGGCGGGTGAACTATATGATTTGAAGTATCTTTATCTACCTGCTGTCTCTCCTTCGGTTTTCTGTGCTGCTATTTCTTCTGATGCCGACCTGTAGCATTGGAGATTAGGTCATGTGTCCGAACCTCGGCTTAAAAGTCTTTTCTAGTTTGGAGATTTAGGCCGAGGTTCCTTTTCTCCTTTTTCTTTTTGTATGGAATGTCAGTTGGCTAAGCATTCAGCTAGCTCATTTTCTTCCAGTTTTTCGAAGTCATGTAGTCCGTTTGATTTAGTGCACTCTGATATTTGGGGTCTTGCACCTTTATCTTCTATGAATGATTATCTTTACTATGTTAGCTTCATTGATAATTATTCGCGTTTCACATGGGTTTACCTCCTTCATCAGCGATCTGACATTCCTGAGGTCTATCAGATCTTTACAGCCATGGTCCATTCTCAGTTCCATATCGTATCAAAACTTTTCGGTCTGATTGCGCCCACAAGTCTCTCTTCTACTATGCGTTCTATTCTTCAGTCCCATGAGACTCTCTTCCAACAATCTTGTCCTCATACTTATGAGCAGAACGGGGTTGCCGAGCGGAAACACCGTCACATCCTTGAAACAGCTCATGCTCAGCTACTCTCCTTGTTCGCCCCTCGCACCTTTTGGGTAGATGCTATTTTGACCTCTATCAACCACATTAACATCACCCCTTCTTTAGTCCTCTCAGGTGCAAGGTTCGAAATCTCCATTTCGGTGGAAATTTTGACCTTTTGGATATGGAAATATTTCGACAGTGTGGAAATATTGCATTTTTATAGAAATGGTGAAAATATTGATTTTTCGATGGAATTTTTTAATGAAACTCTGGATAGTCATAAATCAAGCATAGATACACACTTTGGAACACTCAAATAATATTTCTACCCTGTCTAGGGGGTAGAGCTTCACATATCATGTATTCTATGCAGGTGCTGTTGATTTTTATGCACGCTGTACAGATGCATCTCACTCGGGGGTTTCAGGATATGATATCCAAAGTCCAAACAGCACAAAATGATATTTGATAATGTTGATTAACTTACATGAATAATTATAACTAAGGTGAAATAATATATATACATTATTTTCATCACGAAGAAGTAAAAATAATCATTCATCATTACTTGTCTATGTAATGACATCATCATCAACATTTTCTTCTTCACTCGTAGTCCATGTAGGTACATCATCATCAGCCCTTGCCGGACCAGCTCTACTACCGCTTGCACTGGCATCATGAGCAAACTGTGTCGGCATCCATCCTCTCTCAGCTTGCTCCCGCTGGGAGTGTCTCGAATCTAAGACCGCCTGTCGATACTGGGCATTCTCTTATGTCTCAATATCTAGCGGGTACTCGATATCATCATCTGAACGATTCTTTGTTGATAGAGTGTTGGTATGTCGGGACTTCTCGATCTGTCCCTTCTTGGGTTGCCTAGGGGTTCGAAGCTGAACTTCTTTGTATTCTCCGTTTCTCAATAGAGTGCGCATGGATACTCTGACTTCAAGCGGAGCCTTCAAACACTCTGCTACATCAGGGAAGCAGCCGACGAGGTGTTGCTTCAGCTGTGTAACACCTCCACTTCCGATCTGTTTGCCACAGTATGCACACTGTGACTTCTGTTTCTTTGTGTCCAAGGGAAAGCCGTGCTGCTAACCTATGTCTTTTGACCTAGAATCTCTATACGGAGGAGGTTGGGAGGCCATATGTAAATGATAATAAGTAATATTGAACTATAAAAGAAGTCTAAATTGATGAACGACTAGCCAGCTCATAAGAATAGTTATTGAAAATACAGACTATATACCCAAAATCCAAAAGTACATAAGAATACATCAAAATTCTAACGAAATATCAAATCTATTGCCAAAATGATCGACGGCCCGGCTCATAATCATTTCTTGGATCTTGCCTCCGGTAAATGGATGCAAGATAATCCATACAATAGTGATGCCATGTCATATACCGCTGATGCCACTCTATAAACTCTCATATATTGCTCATATTCCGGTCCTGACACACCAACCAAATGTCTAATCACTGGATACTGTGTATACAAAGCGATGGTGACCCCTCCATCTGTATGGGGATATACAACTGCACTTTCAGTTATCGGATGATCATATGATTCATATCCATATGGATACAGTTGATATCCCGGAGACTGAGGTTGAGAGTCATAAGAACTACCGCTTTGGTCAGTATATCCATATGAAGAGTAGAAAATCCCATCGGCGCCCAGTTGGCTATAGCCTATAACTCTCGGTACATGATCCACTGTGAGTTTAAGGGGGAGTGTTAATGTATAGAGTTGGGTCGGGTTCTATGTATAGTCGGGTCGGGTTGCCTGTGTATTCATGTATATATATATATATTGTGCTTAAGTCCCTCAATAGAGATCATTCCATTCTCTCCAAACCCTAGCCGTCATCTCCTAACAGTGGATAAGCCAAAAACGATTCAGCTGTAGCAAAATTCTGGGCGTGCCTATATTAATAACTCTATGGGAAGACTATGTTGGGATTTGTTTTAGTAGTATAGTTATCTGACTAGAAAAAGCTTACTTTTTAATCAGGGGTTTCTTTCCATCCACTTGTGATGCCTTTCTTTATGGAATTCGCTCCACATGTAAATGTCTCTGATCTCTGTTTATATCCATTATGGAGCTAATGGCAGGGCAGGGTGGTGGAGTAATTCAGGGTACGGCTAGTGAAGCAGCGCTTGTTGTATTATTGGCGGCACGTGATAGA